>CABFOQ010004740.1:5038-18623 GCA_900660455.1 Gephyroberyx darwinii | reverse complement strand
TGGAGAGCTAGCTACCACCCCAGGGCATTTCTGATATTAATGTGGCAACCAATTAGGTTTGACATGACAGCTTTGGTGACTTTGACTCCACACTGATGTCTCGTCTTTCTGCCCAGGAGGAGGGATTCTGTGCATGTAATCATAAAGGCCTCCCAGGTCCATCAAGGACCAAGGATCAAGCTAGACCTCTGATTGAGAGCTATCACACGCAGACTGAAGCTCTGACTGGACCTCCATCTGATATTTAGGTCTCAATGTGGATTCAGGCAGTCGCCCTTAGAGGTTTTGGTTAGTTTCTGATTAGTCCACAATTTAAAGCGACTCGGACTGTGAGGTCAGCTTGACGCATGGCTTTTAAAGCCTGTAAATTCTTCCAGATTTTTGTTACAATTATGGCGACAAAAGTTTCCACAGTTTCCTCAGTTTCCATTGAAAGGGCTTGTTAACACTGTTAGCATTCTTTAAGGGGGCAACCAAGGGACACTGCCACTAGCTGCAAACAAACTAGTTAGCTAGTTATTATGAAATTTGAAACTAATTAGCTTGTTTCTAGAAACAATGCCCCTTTGTTTCAGTGAGGAGTCCAAAAATAAGCAAAAAAACTAAAATTGAGAATAAACAGGCCAATAACTTTATACAGTAAATGGGTGAGATCAGTAGGGGTATTAGCTGGCTGACAGTCATCCCTCTGAGTCACACAGAATCTGACTGGGCAGCTCCATCTTTTGGATGTATGACATAGACCCTAACATACTGTAAACCTTAGACAACTAGATATACACATTTCGGTAAATCTATAAAAGGGCCACAGGCGCGATGCAGTCAAATAAAATGCGCTGCACAGAGGTGTAGACACATATCAGAATGGTGATTGGTTAGACTGGGTTGGATTGTTACCATTATGAACACCACAATCTCTGTTATCCAAAACCTCACCTGTAAGGTCCCACAGAAGTGATAGAGTGAGTCAGACTCTAGGTCCAGATTGTTCACATTTGCCAGTGCATCCGCAGTGTTACTGGTTCGCTCTTTACCCCTCTGAGGGGGGTTAGGCTCTAGCACAGCGGGCTGGATTGGGGGTTGCGGTTGCCACACTCCAACATCTGTGCCGTTGCCAAAAGCCTGGATGGCGTTCCCTGTAAGGTTATAGTTATATGGCATGCTTAATCCCACATACAAAAAACAACATAATTACATCGGCTGGCATTTCTGCTTTATTAGACAGTATACAATGGAAAGTGTAAGGATAGATTATATGCATCAAGGGTCATGATTCAGACCCACAACGTTGTAATTACAGGTTATACACCTCAGCTCGCTGCACCACCACAATGCCTCATGTAGCCCATATGTACAAGCTGCACATCTGACAAATTTTAGCAGATATCTGAAGTTCTTATTTTTAGTCAGGGAAATAAGTGCAAGTAGTGTGCCACAATAGGTTTTGAGTCAAAAATGACTCAATCAAGTTGGTTCTTCATCTCGTTACAACTAAGAATCCATTCAAACTGAGTCGGCATCAGGTATCGAGAAAGCAATTCAGTTTGCTTTCAACCTTGCAGTTCAATCATTGTTGCTCTAGTAAACCACAATACACTGGTTAGCCATAACATTAAAACCACCTGCCTAATATTGTGTAGGTCCCCCTACCATGTTTAGGTAAGTGGTACGTGTCAAAGTAACATCCACATGAATGCCAGGACCCAAGGTTTCCCAGCAGAACATTGCCCAGACATCAGACTGCCTCCACCGGTTTGCCTTCTTCCCATAGTGCATCCTGGTGCCATCCCTTCCCCAGGTAAACGACGCACACGCACCCGGCCATCCACATGATGTAAAAGAAAACGTGATCAGACCAGGCCACCTGCTTCCATTGCTCCATGGTCCAGTTCTGACGCTCACGTGCCCATTGTAGACGCTTTCGGTGGTGGACAGGGGTGGTGGACCCATCTACGGCTATGCAGCCCCCTACGCAGCAAGCTGTGATGCACTGTGTGTTCTGACACCTTTCTATCATAGCCAGCATTAACTTTTTCAGCAATTTGTGCTACAGTAGCTCTTCTGTGGGATTTGACCAGACGGGCTAGCCTTCGCTCCCCACGTGCATCAATGAGCCTTGGGCGCCCATGACCCTGTTGCCGGTTCACCAGTTGTCCTTCCTTGGACCACTTTTGGTAGGTACTAACCACTGCATACCGGGAACACCCCACAAGACCTGCCATTTTGGAGATGCTCTGACCCAGTCATCTAGCCATCACAATTTGGCCCTTGTCAAAGTCACTCAGATCCTTACGCCTGCCCATTTTTCCTGCTTCCAACACATCAACTTCAAGAACTGACTGTTCACTTGCTTCCCAATATATCCAACCCCTTGACAGGTGCCATTGTAACAAGATAATCTGTTATTCACTTCACCTGAGGTTTTAATGTTGTGGCTGTGGCTATGTCCTGAGTTCCTGGACTTCCAATACAGAAATGTCAACGTAATGAGTGAAGGAACAGAAGATGTGGTCATGAGCGATGTTGCTCATAGTGCATAAGCATCAAAGTAAAAGAAATTGCCCTTGAAGGGAGAATATGTCAAACACATGATGCCACCAAATGCCACCACTGCATAAAATGTAATCGGATTTCCCACAGTCATCTTCTAGGCCCATTTCATGACAAGCCAGTTTAAGGATAGATATCATTGGCCTATCTAACCTCATCCAGTGAAGAATAGAAATGCTATTAAAATGTACATTAGGACACCTTGGACAGTCAGTCTTAGTATGGATTAGTGTGGATAAACTCGATGCAGTGGAGGGAAAGCCCACATTATAACTTTTTTATATGAAAAAGAGTTTACATAAATCATTATGACCTAAATTCATATAACCAGTTATGTAAGTTATGAGGATAGGGAATTTAAGGGAAAATAAATAAATTAATGTATCTGAATAGTATTGATTTTTGCTGTTGTTTCCTGATGATGATCCTTGCCTGGAGGTCAGGGTTTACCACCCACCTTTTTATTTACCACTACATCATTGGATAAAATAAAATGGCAGAAATAGACCTTAATTAAAAACTGAGATATCCATCATTTGAAAAAAAAATGAAGGAGGACGGGTTAAGGGAAGGGAATGTATTTCTGGATGGCTGAATTCGGGAACTCACGCAGGCATCGGTTGCTGGTGAAAAGCTCAGCAAACTTGTCACAATCTGGCTTGCTGTTCCCACTGCTGCTGCAGTCACACCATGGGGACAGGCTGATGCCGAGGGATCGCAGGTAATTGGGGGTCATCACCGTACCTGAAGAACACAAGAAAGGACAATATACTTGCTGCTCTGCCTAGAGGACGGTGTAGATTTAAATCTCTGCCTGTCAAGGTTGCAGGTGGCCACGGTTGCCCTGGGTTCAAATCTCACTAGAACGCTGCAGGACATTATTATTCCTCTCTGCATGCATGACACCTGCTGACTGAAGAGAGCCAGAGCTAAAAATAAACAAGTGCAGATTCTGATGATGATATAGATCTAATTAATTAGCAGTTATTTGGCTGTTTGGCTCAGCTATCTGGCCCACTAGTATGCATGTATATCTCATCATCAATCACTGTACTGCAGCAGTTCATGAAAGCCCATAGGAGAAGAACCCAGACATAAGTTGCATTGTATGTTGTGTTAAAAATCCCAGGTAAAATGTAAAGATTAATAGTTAAAAGTTAAAAGTTACATTTTCATAATAATACAACTTTTCCTTCCTTTTTCTATTTAGGAACTGCTCAATAAAGAACAGACATGATTTGTAGAAAGTAATTTTTATTGCTTCATTAAGTTGTGTTATTAGAATGTGATAGGGAACAAATCAGAAGAGACAGATTGTAGAAACAGATTGATTGCTCCTGCATACTGAAGGCCCTAGTGAAAGGACAGGAAGGAAAAATATAGGTGTTAAAATGCTACAAGAACGTGTCGTACTTCTAAAATTGTATTTGCTACAGAACATGTTTTAATTTCCATGAATGCCAAACAACCTTTAGTATATAAAACAACTGATGTTTCAAATAAGCAGCACAAAATGGCCCATTTTACCCCATTCTCCCCATACCCTCCACTTCAATTAACCTCATTATCCCTGCTGATTAATACCTAACACTCATTCTGGTAATGCTGGAATACTTTAATCACTTTGCAGTCACTTATAATACTTGAAATCTTTGAATTACATGCAGCATGCACTTATACAATCACTGTTAATATTGCAACTTGGGTTCTGAATTACCATTGCATTGTTGTACTATTGCATGTTGTCTTGCTGCACTGTTATGTGTTGTTCATGCTTGCTTGGAAAGTGCTGTGACCCCAAGAACATGCTTTGTTTCTCTGTGAAGCTAATCAAAAGTCTTGTTTCACTAACTCAAAAATGACTAGGGGCATCTGTCAGCTTTTTGGAGCTGTATATCATATTCTCCCTTCCAATATCTCTGCACCAATGTAACCAAGTTCTACTTGATGTTTGAAAGGATTCTGGTTTCAATTCCATCTGGGTGACTGTTGCATTTTTTTTTTTACAGCTTGCTTCCGGCTACAGCATAGCATAGCATTTTCACCAGAGTCTTATAGGTTATTTATCTATGGCTTGCATACATAATTAATGTTATTGTGTGTGTTGTGGATTGAAGTCCAATCATAGTATTGTACTTAATAAAATGCACAAATCAGCAATGGCTCTGAATTAGTTTATAAAGAGAAATTAACTGTAACCACACATAAGCCTATTAGATATGTCATACACCACACAGTAAAGAACTAGCCAACAATGGCTGCATGTACCTTGATATATGATGTCATTATGCAATAAGAAATACTATATTGAGTCTCAACTAGTGGGACAAATGTGTCCTGGAGAAAAGTCATGTTTTTGTTCAAAATGATCCTGTTAATATTAAAACTGACAGGGCTGAGCACTGAGAAATGAAATGTGCTTTTATTCTGTGCAGCCAATAGTGTTGACCTATTAAAAAACTAACCCGTTCAAACTTTAAATGTGTTTTTGTGTGCTTTTGGTTTGGGGCAAAGTAATTCAGATTAGAATAGAATACTAATATTTCCATTTTCATGGTGACAGATGCATTTTTTGCTGTCATTTTTTGGCTAGCATTACACTGCCTCATCTCAGCTTATTTCACAACAATATATTAATGAGAATATCCTAATATGTAGTAGCATAACATTTTTAAATGATTTGAATTCATTAATTATTTAGTTAATAATGAATAATTTAATCAATACATTCATTTGAATCAGATGGAAGAACAGGAGCTGCACAAGAATGTCACAACACGATGACTGAAACACTGAGCTGAACACATTTGCTAGGGGAAGCCTTTGTATAGTGCTGATGCTATGCCACTTTACTTTCATTAGAGCATGATTCCAAAGCACTTTTGCTACTGTGAACAAAAGGTCCGGGTCAGGGTTTGAGTCATTACCCAGCAAAATAGGGGGAACAGCCACCAATTAGACATAATCAGTCAGCCAGTTTCTCATCTTCCATTCAGTGCCCTTTATCTAAACTTGTCACATGTTTTAGATGTAAAATCGACATTGTTTGGATGGCTTCATCATTACATCTTACTGGCTTTACTCAATATTAATTGATGAAGCGGATTTTACTTTGAAGTGAATACAGCCTATTATTACAAAGTACATCTTCATTTTTCATAACCAATGTCTTTGGTTCAGTTACAAACAGTTAGTTATGCAAGATAAAATTAGACAAATTTTGAAATAACACTTTGAGAGAATAACTTACCAATAAGGCCGGAGTAGGACAGGAGACAGTCAGCATAGTTCTCCCTCAGACAGCCTGATATGGAATGGGTTTCTGGCTGACAGTTGCTGATGAAGTCTGCTAGCCTAGACCTAAAAAAAAGTAAAGATAAAAATTACAGATGCACCATTACTAATGCTGGTATTGGATCAGGCTGGGATAGGTATCCCATTGGTATCCTCGGTGAAATGGGGAATCAGTATCTGAGAATTTCACCAACACTTAAGTCCAATACCAAGAGCACGTTTAAGACTGATCAAGATTATGTAGTATTTTTGAACAATAAATATGACAAAGGTCCAGCAATTGAATGCTTTTCAGACATACTGGCTGCCATAAAAAACAACAAAAATGTTTATAGCCACTAAATGGTGGGAGTACTAAAACTCATATATTGGTGGGCCACACTGTTAGAGAAAACTTTATCTTACTGCTGAATTAAGCCTTTTGCAAGTTTATGTCTGTGTCGAGCCACACAAAGGAGCTTGTGGTTATCCATAGGCAGCAGAGGCTCATGTGCACCTCCTGGACATTTTAGCAATACATTGGTCACAATGCCTAAACATAAGGGCTTGCCTTATGAGCGCAAATGTGAAAAAAACTTGTGATTGTGAAATTATGTTCTCTACAACAATAACGACATAAAAACTAGCTTAAAAATACATTAGACTTCATATTTGATTTGGAAAAACATTAACTTTTGCATGGATCCGTCTGTGTCTTCTTACCTGCAGATGTAGTTGGTCTTGCATGTGTTCTGAAGAGACAGACAGTTAGGTTTGTCTTTATCCTCATAAGAGCAGACCGGTACAATGGTTTGGCGCCGGCGTTCTGCACACGCAGTCTGATCCCCCATTGGGCAGGAGCAGAACAGCATTCCGTAGCTGTATTTGGGTGGAACCTTGATTTTGGAACAAAAACAATAAGTGACTGTTTGTGGTGTACACTGAAGGACAGCAAACTTTCAAATCCTCCCACGTATCCCTTGATATCCGCAAAGCTCTCTCCTTTCCGGCTGGCTAAATGAAGACATTGACATTCCTCAGAACAACTAGAATACATTTCATATCCTGGCATGCCTCCCGATCAACTTATGAAAAAACAATACAAAAAATTAAATAAACCTCCCACCAAACATCTGGTCAGCATGTAGTCCAGCTACATCAAAGAAGGCCATATAAACGTGACAACTTTCAGCCACCAAAATGACCTCCACTCACACTTAATAAGTCATCCAATTTATGAATGCATTTTGGCATAATGTGAACGTGGAGCCCTCAGCCATGACTCTTCCCACATGATGCACGAGTCATGACAAAGGAGATGAGAAAGAAGAATGCAATTCTCTGTTGTTGGTGCAGTATAGAAGATAAGGAGTAAGTGCTAGTCTACTGTAAGTGATTGAGACTGGCTGGAGGGTAGGCTTAGGGTTAAATTGAACCTGGATTTAAAATAACATATTTCTTTTGACATTTGACATTTAACACCTGTTTGGGTACCTACTACAAACTCAAACAGAAGAAAAACTGCAAATAGCCCGCAAAATGACCTCTACCCAAACTGTAATGCTCAAATAAGTTATCTCATCCAATTTATGAATGTCTCTTGGCATTATGTGGCTGTGGAGCCCTCCGATCAACCATGGCTCTTGACATACGACACACGAGTCATGACAAAGGACATGAGAAATGGGAATGCAATTGTCTGTTTGGGCTAGAGTACTGACTACAAAGTCAGACAGAAAATATACTGCAAACAGCCCACAAAATGATCCCTTAATTACCTTGTCAAAGAACTGTCGGAGGGCCTTGTGGCATTTGCGCTTGTTGCACACCTCAGAAGCAGACACCCTGCTGGTGCAGGGGTTGATGTAAGCTGAGCGGTACTTCTTACATGTGTCATTCAGGTTACAGGCCTTGGCAGCGTTCAAACAGTTGTTCTCCTTCGTGGATGCAGGCTCACCTGAGGGGGGCGGAGGAGAGCGAGAGAGAGAGATTATTTCATTTTCCTTATTGAAGAATTCCCACTTTGGTACTGTCGTTTTGACAAATTTGCTGTTGTTTAAACATCTTGAAGCATCATTTACTTCAAACTTGAGAAACTGGGATGAGGGAATACGTTGAGTATGGGGAAAGGAAAGAAGAGTGCAGCCAAGACCCTAACCCTAACCCTACCCTAACTGTCCTTTCATAGCCAGACCAACATTTTTACTGTTAATTTATGTCCATGTATGTGACTGCTACTAGCCTTATTTGGGACTAGGGTAGGCTGTTTTCCGTCCAATTCTTCTTGACAAATCAAAACGCAAACAGCTGTAGGGTGAATTCTCTGTCCTCATCCTTACAGAAATTTGGGTCTTGAAAACGCCCAAACCTGCTCACACACATTGCATTTTCCCTTCACTAGCTTACATACACTCATATCACCTAGCTTCGCCTACAGCGACCTTCACAATATGCCTTTCCTTTCACCACTGCGAAAGCACTCTGTGGTTAACACAATGACTCACACTCATTTTCCTCATTTATTGTAGTCAAAGTCCTTCCTGCTTGACTGACTCCTGCTCACTTATACAAACTGTATCCTCAGCCTCTGCATGGAACAATGGATTCAATAATTTTGCCATTTGATGTGGAATTGCTCACTGCACTCGTTCATGCACCATAGAATGAGCCATGATTGCATCAGAATACATTCTTGAACCTTGGGTTAATCACGTATTACAAAACCCATTACTTACATCTGACAAGTCCATAGAGATGTGGGCTGTGATTCTTTAGTCCCCGTTCTCGGGCCATAGGTGCGACAGTTTTACCTCAATTACCATGAACCGAGAAAGAAAATGCTTACCATCATGAATGTATTAAAGCTACAATTTTAACTCTGTAAAAAAAAGCTCTTAGTTTGGGTGTGCATAAACTGGAGGAGTTGGTTTAAAACATGATTTTGTGTGTGTGTGTGTGTGTGTGTGTGTGTGTGTGTGTGTGTGTGTGTGTGTGTGTGCGTGTGTGCGTGTGTGCGTGTGTGTGTGCAGCAGAGGGCCCAAGCTTAGTGTGAGTAAGTAGGTTGAGGCTGTAAGTCACAGTGCACGTCTGACTCTGTATAGACATAACAGCCCAGGGCAGGAAAAAACCTTTTCTATCACGAGCTTCCTTGCGTTTAATGAGCTAATTTTTGGGTCATTTCTTCTGTGTTTCCAGAGTGGCTTCATTAAAAACCGTATTTCTATTGTGTTTAAGAAGAACACATCCAAATGAATGGGAACATAGGGACTTTGATATATTGCAACACACTGTACAAGTTCAGAGACAACGGACAACAATAATCTCGTCTAGTTTTCATGAACATCTTTGCTATGTCATAATACACGGTAGTAGTGACAGTATTCACAATTTCAGGGGCATTTTATAAACTTGACAAGCAGCTGAACTTGAATAGCTGTTTCATTCAAATCTCACAAAACTACTGAGGCCATTTCTCCCCATATTATCAGAAATGTGTTCCTATTGCTCAGCAGAGGTTGTGTAGCCATTAAACCATATGCTATTGTCTTCGAAGTTCTTTACATGAGGGGTAGCAGGCTCTAGAAGTGAGACTACGGCTCAAATGTGACGCTTAAGAAAATAGGCAAGAGAGAGCTGATTAGGGCTGGGCATCACTAGACATTTCCGTATTGATACTATTTTCCAGCCATCACTATTTTAGATCAACCATCAATATTGTGATGCTTTTTGATTCTTTTCAATACATTATGATGCCTTAAAATTGATGTCAATACCTTATAACTATTATAACTCATTCATTCATTACCCAACCCGAAATCTGAATGTCATTTTTAACTGATATTCTTCCTATAATGTCCTATAATTCAGCAATGTTCTTCAATGCATAGTATACATATATATATATATATATATATATATATATTAATTCCGAGTTTTCCCCCCTATACATTTAAAATAGTCTGTGCATAAGTTAAATGTTTATACTCCTACATGTTCCCCTTACACAAAAAAATGGACTTTAAAATATTTAAGTATCACCTCTGTTCAAAACCCACTGGCTTCAGAACAAACCAAATCTGATTTGGTCTCCTTAAATTGCACCCCTTGAGCCAGGCCACCAGGTTGCCATTGATATGACAGGCCAATGGAGCAAACACTGGAATCTGACCCTTTGACCTCTAATAGGTCGATACAAAAGACCTTTTGAGAAGCCGCTAGCCAGGTAGGGTATATAGGAATCCAAAACAAGAGGTTAACTATGGTGTCCTGGGGGCTGTGCTCACTAATCCGGTGAAAGTGAGAATATGAGAACCAATGATCCCTATTGTATAGCTGCCAAAATGTCTAGTCTTTGTGTAATGCCCTAACTTCTGAAATGCCAGTGAAATTTTAGAAGAAGATTAATTTATTGCATTACGGCTGTACACGTGCACTAACACACACACACACAAGGGGTAGTGACCAGCAAACACAACACACACATACGGGGAGGGTGTCCGAATGAATTTATCTTCTGCATTTTCCCATTCTTGCCATCCTTCCTCCAGGGGTAGCCTTTTTTCCTACGGCGCCTGGGGACCAATTCCAGATGTACATCCTCGTCATGGTTCTTTTTTATGGGAGGAGACGCATGTGAGCACGGGGAGAACATACAAACTCCACACAGAAAGACCCGGGAGATAACCCACCTGAGCGCCCCAGAGTCAATAGCGCCCCAGGTGGAAATCGAACCCAGAACGTTCTTGCTGTGAGGCAGCAGTGCAAGCACTGCGCCACCGTGCCTGTGTGTATAGCACTTTTCATATGCAGTTACTAAAAATATTCTTTCAGAGGTGTCCTTGTGGTTCAGTGGGCTAGGGCATGTACCCAAATTGTGTAAATATAGACACAAGGCACGCATCTGTGTCAGGGCCGTGGCCCACCTAGGGCCTATGGGCTCTACAGGTGCAATGTCAGGACCCTCAAAAGTTTCCACTAGTGTTGCTCCAATTTCTCCAGTTGCAGTCCTTCTTACGCACTTGCTATTTGAATGTTGAATTATATCTCCAGTAGTTATACAACACTGTCATTGGCTATGGGTTTATGTTAGCGAAGAGCATTGTTGGTCAGCATATGGATATTGTTTCACTGATGGCTATGCTATCTGATTGCATTGTTCTATTTTGTCCCAGTGGATTATTAATAATGGATTATGGGGGGGGTGACTTTGTGGAAACTTCATGTTACACTGTAATAGTCTTGGAGTTTTGGAAACTAAGTTGGTAAAGTACCCCACAACAAACACAAACATAGAGGATAAAAAGGTAAGAGAATCTTATGAGTTACATAGCTTGCAAAACTGCCAAGGGGGAGGAAGATGCTACTTAAGGATACCCAACAGAGTGAAAGGGGCGCTCAAGTCAGCTTGTCAATTCAGATGGCAGAATATGGTGAAAGTTGGTGTAACTGACCATGCTACAGCTGCACAAATTCACTTGAAGCAGATAAACAGCTGGTCTGACTTCTATGCTCCCATTCACAATGAATTTACACCTTTGGGGCGCTGACTAGCCAGTGATGACAGTCTGTGATCCTTTTTTCTCACCATCTGGGGGGAGCAGAAGGTTTGGAATTTGACTGGTATAAATTAAACTCATGAAACACTTGAGAAGAACACTGACATCCATCAATACCCTTGTTTCCTGGCAGGAATTTGCCTCATGCAAGGCTGCAGTTCCCTTATTCTCTTGGCTCAAGTCTGCAGACACAGGCTACGATCCAGGAATCACCTCTGCATAGGGCAGCAATAGAATTGCCTGAACTGCTGCCACCATTACGCTCAGTTGGTGGAGTCTGAAGTAGAGGAGCAGTCCCTTAAGGACTCCTAGCTCTCCAGGGTAAACGCCAGTGTCGTAATTGTGGATTACAATGTTATGCCAAGAAATTGGTCCAGCCTGCTTCTTTTTCCCCCTGAATGTGATCCAGGAAATGGGATAGGAACATACGGTTGTGCCAATGCCCCTCCATCCGATCACAAAGTATCAAAAATTTCACGTAATGTAGGATCCACAGATCCCACTGCCTCATGGATGCCAGGACATCATCCAATTGGAGGACGGCGGAGGAAGCTAAGGAAATTGTAAAAGGGGCAATATATATAATATTACATATGAAATGAATGGAGCCTCTATTTAGTACTTTGCATTGTTTTTCATTCTCTCTGATTTAGGAGCAGACTTAAATACTTTTGATTATGACATCCTGCTGGAGAATAATTGCTCTCAATTGGTTTCAATAAGATCTATTTAAGCCTCCCAAGTGTTCAATTTAAAAAAACTCTTATTACCACTTTAATATCCTCCCTTTTTGTAACATTGGCAATAAATATGAACATGCCATCTTCCATCGTCACTCCTCTGCAAATAATGCATAATGGTGATGAAGCTGAAAATCTTGAGTGCAGTTTCTTAGACATCAAATGTTGAAACTTTCTTATCTTCAATGCAAACAAAACTGAAATACTTATTTTATAGCGCAGGCAGCAAAGGACAACTGTACAGCCATAGAAAGTAAAGATATCTGCTAAGAATCTTGCTATTATATTGGACACAAATATTTCTTTTGACAATCACATCAAGGAAATAACCGTAACAGGACATTTTCACCATGAAAAGAATTGACGCTTGCAAAACACTACTCCATATCCAGAAATATCCAGCTTATTCAAAACTCACTAGCCCAAATACCCATACTAACCAAAGATCATTACATTGCCAGTCTCCATTGGCTCCCTGTAAATGCACATATAGATTACTGTCCTACTTCAAACTGCCCCTCAATATATAACTGATTTACTCGATCCCTCTAAACTTATGCAAACTCTCCACTTGCAGAACTTCTAGTCATCTTTCATATTGGAAAGAAAACAGCAGAGGGCAGCGCCTCCTTCTTCATGGCACCTGGCTTTCGGCCAGTGTCAGTGAATCACATTACTGTCACAGTATTTAAGAGCAGACCCATTTATTAAGTACACCCATTTAATTAGTAAAATCGTCCTTAACTCCCACCATATCGACCATTCCTTTCCCTTCACTTCCCTCCGGCAGTTAGTCATTCACCCTGTGTTCTGATTGAGCAGTAGGGGCTGATTGCAGTCATTTCCAAGGGACAGACAAACGGGACGTTCTCAAAGTCTACATAACTTCACAGGAGGTGAAGGCAAAAAAATCCCCAAAATTCTATGGCTGATGAAGAAAAACTGTTAGCCATTTTGCTCTGTGTCAAATACTTTCTACGTTGCTATGGCAACCCGCAGTCTGTCCCTCTCACCTAACTGTTTTGATGCTTTTATTCTGCTCTGTGACATTTATGGTTCTTTTGAATTAGGTAATACGTTTAAGTATGGTTAAGTGTGTTTTGTTCTGTCAATGTCAATGGCAAAGTCACTCCACTAACAATGATAATTGAAGAAACACTATGATTATTGTCATACTTTAGGTGTATTGAAATATTATAGTATTATTATTAGGTATATCATTTGTTAGGCAGCTAACATTTCTATTTTTGTTAACATTATTGGGGCAAAGAAGTGTTGTTTGCCCTAATCACCTGTAGGGTGAAGCAAATCACCAGTGCAGCTTTTATTGTGCCCAGAATTTTACAAGATAGGAAGAACATGATGACTTTGCAGGGTATTCTAAAGTTCGCCATATTTGATCATAGTGCATAGCCAAGTGCACTGGACATCAGGTACGGCAACTGGACAGGTGTCTGAGCAGGGAGT
>CABFOQ010004732.1:2294-13682 GCA_900660455.1 Gephyroberyx darwinii | reverse complement strand
ATAATGAAATTGTTTGCACATCATCAGCTGGCTGTTAGTTTCAATATTGTCCCATTGCCGTGCAGTGTGCCCTATCTGGATTGTGTCATTCGTCTTGTCAAACCTGCACGCGCACAGGCACACTGGATACATAAGTAAGGTTTCCACACAGTATAATTTAGAAAACATGTTCATTTTCAACAACAACAAAAAGATCAAACATAACGGTCAACAGTTAATAAAACACAAACGACACTGATGCTGTGGTTCACTTTAAGTGTATTTAGCTTTTAGAGTGACATCATAACATAACAGGCTGATTTTGGGTCCCTACAGTGCGATAAGAACTAGACTAGTTGGCTATTACGAGTCCGGAATATTATCAAATTTATGGTTATAAGGTGCATTTTTTTTCTGCTGTTGATACTAAACTAATCATTTTAATTTTAAACTATAACTTTCAAGTTAAATGTGGCTCCTCTTGATCAGCTTGTCAAAGTTCACATGGTGGCAGTGTTGTACAGTCTTGGAGTGATGGGGCGCTAGCCAACCCTCAGGACACCCATAGTTAGCTGCTAGGCTATTATCAATTAAAATAAACAGGAAGTAATTCATTGAGTGAGGCAGTGTGGTGAGCGTGGCAGGTGGTGCAGGCGGTCCTGCCATATGGAGTATTACTGTAAACTATAAATACTGAGCATCAAACAATAGAGCCAGTTCAGTAGCTGACACTGTGGGGCTTTGTAGAAATATTTATTGTGGGACTGAGAACAGGGTATTTACTGTATGTACATGCAACACAATATAAATGTACAATATAAATACTCCCATGTGGATGCTACAACAGCTTGTCACTGTATGCAACACTAGATAACAAGCATACAATACAGTTAGTGGGCAAGCTACAACTTTGCATGTCAAACAGCCTAAAAACCATCTGATAGAAAAATGTTTGTGAAAGTTACAACCACAGTTAAATAAAATGAACGAGTCGTACTTATACATCACGCCCCTCAGTGTAGAGATGTTGCCTCTGGATTGCTCGCCATAGCCTTTTGGTCAACCGTTTCATTATGATGAGCGTGAAGTAAAACTGTGGATCAGCACAGATCGTAGACGCTTGATAAATACACGACAGCATCTGACAAATCCGAGGTGGGCACAAAGGTGACTTAGAGTTTTTCAAAACATCTTGAACCATTTCAGAGGTGAAACTATTTTCGTTTTTACCTATCACTGGTGAATGTTAGTGTAGCATGGGCCCGATATCTTCACTGTCATGCACAAACTGCTGTAGCTACTGAAGCTGGGCTGACTACCATGTTTGTCTGTATTGCACAAATTAGGTGACACTGGTGAGTGGTTGATCACAGGACAGAAAGCCGACTGTTGTTGACGCTGATGAAAAAAACACTTATTTTCCATTAGTAAGCTTTGGTCATGCATTGTATCAGTACATAAAGATGCCTGCATGCACACACAAAGAAATACATTCTCTCTCTTTTCTCACTCTCTCTTTCTCTCTCTCTCTCTCTCTCTCTCTCACACGCACACACACACTAAATGAGTTAATTTCACATATACACACAGTAATCATTTCAATCTTTGCACATGAACATGTCCTAGCACCTTTTTTTTTGTCTTATTGTGATGTCGGCATACTATATGATGTGAGTGTTTTCTTTATGTTAGAAGTGTCACTTTAAGAACAGTAAACAGTAAATCAGTGTCAACCAAAGGGAACCCTTCATGGATATTTTAGTACTGCTTAAATTATTCCTTCAACAGCGAGCCATTTGAAAAAATCGGTGTACATTATTGATAGCAATGAACAACATTTCAAAAGCATTGTGTGCTACGTTGGGAGACAGATACCATAGGCAACAACATCAAGATTTTCACTGTCATATTTGAATACAAGTTAACCAATAAACATTTATTGGATGCTTGAAATTTTGCCACATGCTATGGCTTTTAAAAAATGTATACATATAGTATGGTTAACTGTTTTTAGAACATACAGTATCCATCATAAAAAAAGGAAACTGTACTACAATCCTTGGTTCTCCCCATGTTTCTCTAGTCAAACAGTCATCTATGTATCACAACTGTGTCTCAGGGCTTTGGTCATTTTCCCTAAGAGCCGATATCTTAGCTTTTGTTGCTAGTTTTAATCTTTAGCTCTGTTCAGCATCTGATAATTCTCGACTGGCTCAGAAGTAACGTAGGATATCAGTTTCATCAGCTATCAGCCTTGCCGGGGGAAACAGCCAAACAGTCATCGCTGTGTTGTCAAAGGATTGTCTAATATGCTGGTACAGGTAAGTGTGATTCGTTTTCAAATGATCTCGATGTACAATGCAAATTGAGCAAATATGCAAGCAAAAGTGCAGACTAAATATTTCTCTGCATTGAAGATAAAGTGACTTGAAAGTTGCAGAAATTGCACAAGAAGTTTGTTATTTACCAAACAGTTAATCGGAATGCTTTAATAGACAGCAGAATAACGTGTTTCTTCTTCGCAAAATGATTTAAACTTACAGCAGGATGAGCCAGAGAAAAAAAACTCTCATCAACACGATGTCAAACTTTTAGAATGAGGACAAACACTCCTTTTACCTCTCCTCCTAGAGATCTCTTGAGATATCTCCTAGAAATATCTCAAGCTGAAAGAGTTCTGTGTTGTCCTCGCTCTGTGCTGTCAATCTGTGAATGCAAAACATACAAAGTCCATCATCACACTGGATATCATGCCGTCTCTCCAGAGTCTTGGTCCTCAAAATCCCAGGGACAAACATCAGCCATTGTAGCGCTGCTGATCACTGGAGGTTTGTAACTAGCACTCAAAGAGTTCTCTCTCTTCCTTTCTGGTGAAGTTTTAGTCTGAGCAAGGCTGGTGGGTGAGGGCTCAGTCTCCCGGGGACAAGCTTCTGCCCTCTTGTTTGCCACCGCCTCAGGGTCTTTTGTCATGCTCCTCCGCCTCTCGGAAGCTGGCCCGCCGCTCTCAGATGACTGGCTAACGCGTCTCCTCTCTGACGAAGGCTTGCTGGAGGAGCTTCGCCTTTCTTTGCTTTTTTCTCTGTCCCTCCCTTTCTCCTTCTCCGCTCTCTGGTTGGAAGAGCAGGAGCCTTTCCGTTTCCTCTTGGAGTGCGGCGTGGGGCTGTTGCAGGTCTTCTCCTGCTTGGGGGAGGGCGGAGTGTGGTAGTCCCACGGACAGATCTCCACCATCAGGGAGGGAGGCTGCAGGAGGCTCCCTGTGGACTTGGAGTGGTCGGAGTGGAGCGCCTTGGGTTTCCCATCAGTGGGCGTGACGCTTTTCTTACGCCTGATCCTGTCTGGAGAAATGGACTCTGAATCTCCTCCCAGCATTGGCTGCTCATCAAAGTCCCAGGGACAGACTTCCGGCTTGAGAGGGAGAGGCGACCTGGGAGACCGTGGCTTCCTTGCCTCTCTAGCTTCTTCCCTTTCCCCTCCCTTATCTCTGGAGCGACGTCTGTTGGCAGGGGACTGTCCTGTTCTCTGCTTCTGCTGAGACCGACTGACTTTGGTGCTTCCGGAGCTACTCCCCCTGCGCACTGCAGTGGTTTCTCCCGGGGCGATGGAAACATGCTTCTGGGACTTTCCTTCCGAGGGTGTTGGGGGGTCTTCTAGCTCCCAAGGACAAGCCTCGGACAGGTCATAGAGGTTCCTCCCTGGCTCGGAGCAGATGGACGGCTGGCTGCCACTCACCTGTTTCAATTAATCAATAAAATAATGAAACACTTAACCAATCAATCATAAACGGTACATCATGGTGTAAAACAGGTGTTCAAACTTCAAATCTGATTTGCAATGTATACATAAATAAAAGGCACCTGTTGTTTCATGATGCCCATCTTCATGGGGGTCTTGGAGTACTCCACTGACTGGCTGATTATCATCTTGGGGTAATGCTCAGGCGTCTCATCCACCTCTGACAGCATCCTCCCATCCCTTCCTTTTTGCCCCTTCTTACTGGCATCCTCCACACTGTGCGTCTTGCTGGTAAGGCCCGGCATCTTCTCCTTTGCACTAGCAATCACACTCAGAGACTTCTGCATAATGGAGGTCCGCAGGTGGACGGGTTTCTTTTCATGCGTTAAATTGTGAGCGCTGGCTGATTTCCAGAACAGGGGAACAGACTCGGTGGACTCAGCAGGTGCCATTCTTGGTGGGGTTGCTGCTGGTTCTGGTGACTTTTTAGCGTGTTTCCGGCCAATGAGGGAACCCAGAAGAGAACCTTCCCCACCGCTCCCCACAGGAGTTATTTTGTCTCCTGCGGTGGAGCCGTCTTGGCTTCCAGTTTCCTCTCCCTGGTCACAGACGTGGTCATAGCTGAGTGACTTTTTCAAGGCCAGGACCTTGTTCTTTAGGGACTCATCACGGGCTTTGCCTGGATGGAACATTAAAGGAATGGTCTGGCATGAAAGTTGAGCACATTCAGTGATATGAATTCTCTTCTTTGCCTTTTAAGGAAATACAATTTTTTTTTAACATGAACAACATGAACTGGAAATGCTTCACTGACTCACTCACTCATTTTCCTTGGCCTGCTTATGGGAGGCAGCACAATCTGTTTTCTTTCATGTCTGACTGTGTTTAATGTTTTAACAGTGCATATTTTTAGAGATGGCTTTTTCATTATTTTCGATGGAAATGCCACATGTAAAACGGATACAAACTATACTGCTTGCTCCTCCACAATGTATTTAGTTGGAAGAAGATGAAGGAATAACAGACAACAGACAGTTACAAAAGTTGAAAGGTTTATTGGAACCAGTGCTGTCTGGCTGGTCATAAGTGAGCCAAATTTACTAGTGGATTTTAATGATTGTGTTTTCTATGTAGCAATACAAGATTAAGCTGGAGTTTGAAGTGATACTTTCTCTCATACAAAGAGAGAAAGCGAAAATGGCATCTATGGGGGTACTTTTCCCCAATGCTACGAACTAAAAAAGAGGTTTCTGGTGCACACTATTCTTGGACATAGAAATAATGAAATAATGTACTGCATTTCACAGCTGAAATTTAGTGAATTCTGTTCTGCTACCAACCTGACCTGAAAGTCATTGGCTCAGGGTCTTACCATGATGGGTCGGATCGAATGGGTTTCTCCTCAAGGTGCTGCGGTTGCTGCCATGTTCGCTGCCATCCTCGCGGCTGCACTGGCGGTGCATGTGCATGGTCTCTGGGATCTCTGTTATCCGCTTCATCAGGGAGCGGCCCAGGCCTTTCTTGGAGCTGCGCTTCTTTTGCAGGTGGGGGTTGTTGGCCAGCATCTTCTTGCGTTTGTAGACCTCGAGCTGGGCGTACAACTTCTTCAGCTCATCCTGAGAAAGGAAGGCGACAGTATGAGCAGCTTTTGTGTAATTCATATCCAATTACAGTTAATAACATATACTTGGACAATTTATAATATTACTTACACTAATCTACCCTAATCTAATCTACTAATCTACCCATCTACCCTAAACTTTTCATTTTCTATTCATAAAGAAATCTCAAAACTAGAAACCAGAGAACAAAACCAATATGTCACTGCATTAAGAAGCAAAACCGTCTCAAAAGCTAACAACACTGCTCCACTGAGGAATGGGACACTGGCTTTGTGGACTCAACGAATGCTTATTTAAGCTTTATCATATGAATGAGCTTTATTTTGACGTAGAACTAACAGTTATAAACCAGACTATTTGCCCATTTCCCCGTAAAATCCCCTTGTGTTGTGCATGTTTTCACTAAACTGCTACTCACAGTAGCTCCCTATTCACGGTTAATGGAGCAGTTCAAATATTTGTCTCCTGAGGACATCAGCTATTGTTACTAGCTTTAGGGATAAACATTAGTCATGTACAGATATTTAGACAGAACTGTCCAAGATTATGGGAAAAGCATAGGTTAGGTCTGTTTAAGCATGCTATGAATTACAGCTCACCCTTATATCCTCAGGGTCCAGGCTGTGCTCGCTCCAGGCTGAGGTGATGCTGCTGTTGAGGTAAGAACCGGATCTGCCCATGTCCAGCTCCTCCTCGTAGGCCTCGGTGGCAATGTCATCCCTGGCCTGGGTCCCCTTGGATAGGAACTGGGACAGATGGGGAGGCAATGTTAAAACATGGCATGCAATACTGCCACTATTGCACCCCTGTAGGAAGGGTGGGAGCGAATGGGGAAATTTGGATGTGTAGCATCTCCAGCAATGTGGTCCCTACCTAGGATCTAATGTATGAAAATGTAATAAGTCTTAGTGGAGATCTTACAGTAACTTTGCATTCAGAGATTTAAAATGGATCAATGAATTGATTTGTTTAATTTAATTGATTATTGGATGAAAAGGTGCTTTTTGATCAAGCATTTTCTGATGTAAAATCGGTATCCTGTAAAGTTAAATGAGCCTAGGTTCATGGCTTTCGGTCACATATGCAATATTACCACTATGGCCACTAAAAAAAACAATGAGGTGGGGAGCAGAGAGTCCAACAGTTTTACTGACTGTTGACTTTACTTTTAACGCCGTTAGTTTGTTCCGGTTGAATAACACGTTCAAAAACAAAGAGCGAAAGTAAAAAGTAAAAATTGAGCCCAGATTCAGGAACAGACGCTGTGTGAGATTGACGCCCTCCCATTGTGCTTAATTATCCCACTGTGCTCCATTGTCTCGTACTTCTGAGGCGTCTAATTAAGAAAGAGGGAAAGAAAGAATGGAGGGCATTGACGGCGTATTCAATTTCTCACGCAGCAGGAGAATTAAATGTTCTCCATCAGACTTGAGAGACTGCACATTAAGATACCCGCGGGAGTGCTTAGCTAAATTACAATAACCACTAACGCAGTTTGAATGAGTTTAAGGAAACGGTAGCGCATGTGTCTGCGTGTCTCTCTGTGCATGTGTCTGTGTGTGTTTGTGTTTCCTGAACTTGAGGCGATGAATGAATGTTCAGTGGCAGATCCATAAGTCTCAAAATTCAGTTTTCTAAACCGGTACTAGACCAGCTAGCGTATTAATAGCTGAAATGGTTCATAACCCAGATTGTATACCTTTGGAACAAGCAGCAGTCCCAAAGTCACAGTCACAGTCAGATGAGTGTGAGCAAAGAACAGCATGAGCATCCAGTCAGGATGCAGCCCTGGCGCCAGGGAGAACCTGCAGAGAAAAACACCGAAAATAGACATTTTGTTAAGTAACCAGCAGCCTATCAAAGTTGGAGTGGGTGCAAGCCAGCGTGAACTGAATACTTTGTATAGCTGTGTACACGCACACACATGCAAACACATGAACAGCAGCTCTTAGTGATTCTGTGGAGCAGGAGACCAGTTTGAAATGTACCAGAACACCCAGGCTCTCTCGACATTGGAAAAAAATATAGGAAAAGGAATGAACTGTAAATGAACTGTGAAAAGAGGCAGAGAAAAAGAAACTGCGTGTAAATGTTACAGGGAGCATTTTATTGGAACCATTTGCCTCCTCTTGAGGAGTAAATCAGCAAAGGTTTGTGCGACGAACTTGGCAGCAAGGATAATGCAGTATGTTGTGTTGAGGAAACACACAGTAGTTTGGATGCTGACTATGGCAGATCAATGAATAGAGCATGACACTAATACTAACACTGCCAACACTTTAAATATAGTGTGATGTTCTGTTAGAATATGAAGTCATGTCATCATATAATACAGAGCATCTCAGGAGAAACGTGGTCAGTAAATGATGAAACGGTGTCGATACCATGTCTGCCTTAGTTACCTGATCTCAAATGATGTCTATGTTAGGTTCAGGCAGGGAGGCAGAGACTTTTCTACCAATGTCAGCAGAACACCAAATAATTTCTCATGGAACAACGGCGTCTCGTTTCTGTCACCGTTCGTGAAACCCAGACGCCTGCAGAATCTATTCGGAGGCATCAGAGCTGGTACTGTAATCACCAGGAACAGACGTTCTCTCTCAGACAGCAGCCAGAGGATGTGAAAGCCCAAATCTCAATATTGTGGAAAACCGTGACAGAGAAATCGATCCGATGAATCAGGCAATGTCGAGCAGAATCTGATTGTGTATCGCAAAGGAAAATGATATCCTTGCAAAAAATCCTAATGAAGTTGCTGTGCGGCAAAGTCTGCCAAAGGGTGTGTGTGTGTGTGTGTGTGTGTGTGTGTGTGAGAGAGAGAAAGAGAGAGAGAGAGAGTTTGTGTGTTGGCTGTTTCATCTCTCCCAGGCTCATTCTTCAGAGATCACAACATCACCCAAGGTGGTTCAGAGGTCGTTGGCCCTTTGTCATCGCTCCCAATAATGAGATTCACACTCATTAATCATGTGTGTATGTGTGTGTGTGTGTGTGTGTGTTTTGATGTGGGGGTTGAAAAGCAACGTTACAATGTTATTATCAACCCAACACACAAACACATGTTCTGGACAAACTCACCCTTATCTCTGGACCACTGCAGTCGACCGGCTCTGATGTCAGCCTACCAAACAGTACTCTCTAATGTCATATTCCCCAGCAGGGGAAGAACAGCTTGATTTATACGTCTCACACCACTCGTGAAGCTGTGTTCCTCGCACCTTTCCGTTTCTCTGCAGATTAAAAGCATCTGATTCTTTCTTTGTGTCTCGCTGAGCACAACGGGCCGCCGCTTAAATGAAAGAATATTCAATCACGGCCGGTTTTATCGGAGAAAGTGCGACGAATGAAATCTGTTGCCCCGCGGCTCCGGCAGGCACACCTGACTAGTTTTATTCCCGCTGAAATAAGACTGACAAAGTGCTCTGTGGTCCAGCGGGCTTGTAAAACTTTGGATATTACTACTTCCACCATCCTTTAGATATAGTAAGGTTGTTTTTTTTTTGCAAACTCAATTGCTGAAACATACTCTTTCAAGAGCGAATCACTTTTGCACTACACCAACACACAAGAGCAGGAATCAAGACGCCCCCACCTGCTGCAAAAAGGTCCTTGAGTAGGGTCCTTGTACAGTAAATAATTCAATGAGTCATTATCAGCCCACGGTTAGGGTGCCAATCCCATTTTAGCTGATGCTTCAATGCTTTAGAGTAAATACTTAATTACAATTACTCAAGTAGAGCAGACATTTAAAAATGCCCAGGAATAGAGTAGCCATGACTACGTAGTTACTTTCCACCTCTGCAAGGGAGACAGACAGGCAGAGAGACAGACAGTCAGTTACAGGGCATGGAGAGTTTATTTTGGGCTCTGGCACTGTAGATCCATGCTGTGTGTCTGCCTGGGGAAGGCATGTTTTATTCACCTCCTTTCAACCAGCTTACCCAGGCAGCACTGCTGACACTGTTCGTTTGCCTGATGAAGGGGGCGGGAGCTCTCGCTGCCTTTCATCTGACATGTTCAGCACTTGTAGCGCGTGGGCAAATATCTCCGCGATTATGATTAAACAACGTCTTGCGCCGCCTGCGGGGGTAAAGCCGCCCGAGCCCCCGCGACTGTTTGTGTGCGACTTATCCGTCACTGTCCAAGGGAAGTTCATCAAGTCGAAACAGGCTTCGCCATCGTCATTCATTGTCTCTGGGCGTCTCCTCCCATGTCTCTTTCTCCATTTCTCTCTGTCGCTTTGATTTTTTTTTCTCCCTCCACTCCCCCTCCATCCCCTCCCATACAAGAGGACACAGAGATAAGCCATCTACTTCTGACCACCTCTCGCTCTCACCCACCCCACCCACCACGGCACATAACCCACCTGATGACGTGAAAGATGGCTGATATGAGGAGCTCGTTGTAGATGGCCACAGCCATGTAGCGCGGCTCATGGAAAGCCGAGGGTACGGTCCTGACGGCGTAGCACAGGTACACGCCCCACAGCAGGAACAGGAACTCCGCTGGGGGGGTAAAAAGAAACAACAAGGTGGGTTAGAAATCTCCACTCTCCATTTCTCCTGTGTTGCTGGCAACCTTTGGGAGCAAAATATGCCAAAATCAACCTTTAGTCCCACTTTCTATACGCTTGCTACTCTACTGCTGCATTGTTGCTTCAGCCCGATGTGGAACTGTTTGGAAAATCCTGCAGGGAAGACACAGCGCATGGCAATTTATGGCAACGACAGCAATTGCAGGCTCTCTCTCTCTCTGCACTAGTTATGCTCTACACGTGGAATATATACACAAAGGGAAATAAGGCATTGAGGCTCAACCCAGCAATGATATTAGATGCCCACAGCGTTGATGGGAGTAATTTAGTTCCTAATTTAGACTTTCCTGTCTGCAGAGTTTCCCCCCCAGTAAGGAAGCTGCTGCCTTGACCGTGTGTGTTGACACGTCCCCGCTACTGTCTAATCTCACCAAGGTCGCACAGCCCGGCTGGGATTTCTACAGCGGAGGTGTTGAAGGCACAGGCTGTCACGATGGCATATGGCAGATGACATATTTTTAAGGCGTGTATGTGCACGGATTACTCATTATAATGCAAATTGTGAATACACTGAAATTTTAAAACTCATCGTTTGCAAAAAAAATCAATGGCAATTATGGCTCGAATGTAATGAAGGGGAATTTAATTAATTGTGCGCATTGCCGCAGTTTTGTTGTATGAAATGATGTCTTGGAGCTAAATGTTTGGCATTGGCTGCTCTCTGGTGTAGAAAAACAAAATGTTACTTTTATAGCCCGTGGGAAAAAATCATATTATCAAATAAAGCAAATGTTCAAATTCTACTTAAAACCATGTACAAAAAATGTCTTCAGTTTGAATGTGATCATCTAAATGCCAAACGATGGTGCAGAGTTAGACTCAATCCCGCTGGTAACTTGTTGTTATCTGTGCAGTCGACAGTGAGCAGCACTGAGGATGATGTCAGAGTGTAAATTTATAACGCCTTGACAATAATTACAGTCCATTCATATTCATGAACGGGCCTAGTCTATAAATCATCACTAATTATATGGTGTTTAGCTTCTGTATTGGCATGCTGTGTGCAGGAGGGAAAGGATCACAATTCAAATGAACACAGATTAATTACAGATTCAGATTAATTAGTAGCTGTTGACATTATCAACACTGTTTTGCATTAACTCCCTGTCTAAAGGTGAACCGAGGTCGAGGATGCTTTCTTCTTTGGTGTTCGTGTTCGTTTAGCACATGGAGGTACAGAATGGGACAATTGATTTTCTAAAATTGCGTGTTCTCCAGATGCCAAAACATAGAAAAGTAATTGGATTTGTTGTTGCCGTGGTGTTGGGTGCGCATTGTTCAAATCATCCCAGAGCAGCTTGGCAGGGCGGCTGCTGTCCTTCATTCTAGCCTCAGCACACCGCGGTGTTCGGGTTCTCGCCGCTGCCAGAACGAACAGCGGGGCTCCTTCACTTCCTACCTTGTCTGCAACACACACACGCACAAACTCATACCGACACACACACACACAGGGGTTGCTGTGCT
>CABFOQ010004725.1:5035-15040 GCA_900660455.1 Gephyroberyx darwinii | reverse complement strand
TTGCATCTGTGCATTTGTGCACACATGCTTGGAACAGATGGCGCAAGAGGGCACCTTAAGAAAGTGGCTAGTGTAATTAGGTCCAGCCTGTGCAGTGTGACTTGTAGAATAGTAATTTGTGGAGAGCATTGAAGAGGGATGGGTTCAGCCTTTAGCAGCAAGTGTCCAGTGTCAGCCCTGGGCTTAATGAACAGCTACCGTTGCAAACGCAGACACGCATACACATACCATGGGCAGTAGACAACAAGCAATAGCAAATTTTTCATTTTCTTCTCACAAATCTATCAAATATGATAGGAAAATGAGAAACCTACAGTAGTGAGGCTGTGCTTTGTTGAATGGTGGGGGTCCATTCACACGTTGCTTTCATCTACTATATTTGTGCCTCTGTGAGGCATGTTACTCAATATAACAATGCTCCTTGCTGTTTACTTAGCTTTTATCACGTTGGAGGTGAGTACATGGATAATGGAAAGTGGCTTTTAAAGGCTCACACTGTGCTGTTATAGTTGTCCTGTCTATTGAAGATTCATAGGCCTTTTCCCAAGATAAATGTCTTCCTCTGTCTTTCTCTCACACACGCACGCACACACACACACACACACACACACACACACACGCGCGCATTGACATGACTGAACTGGCCTATACCAAGAGGGCCAGAGTAAGGCACCACTAGCAACTATGCCTTTATTCATGAAATTGTAATCTCCCTAGTCCATGCACCGTTCAAAATAGAAGGAGACTAGAAAATTGAATGGTGTGTGATATATTCGCCTGACTGGTTGGAGAGGTCACTGTAATAGATGAGAGTAGATGCACATGCACAGACACACACACAAACACACACTGGGCTCCACTGTGCCCACTCAGTCATAGAACAGATGATAGTGAACATCTCTGCACTCTGCTCAGTGTCCCTCTGCTGTACATCCTCCATTTCCAGCTGAGTCCTAAGCCGATCAGGCTCCTCAGATATCCCCTCTTAGCTGGATTATGAGGTGGGCCGTAATAGAGGCTGTGGGTCGTGAAATAGGAAGTGGTGTTCAGCATGTCAAGCCAAGTTCCCCTAATCAGCCCATTCAGACTTGTTCAGGTCCCAAACAGCAGGTGAGCTGCAAATCTGTGATCGCTATTCAGCCTGCCTCTGAGATGATCCCCCCTATCTTCCCACCTAACTTGCATACAGCCATGTCCATTTCCTGCCCAGATAAACACCTCATGGTTCAAGGGGACACAGGCAGAAAGAACAATTGAAGGAAAAGGGCTTTAATTGAATTCTTGCCTCAGATCTTATTTTTTATAGGAGTCTTGAGAGCTGTATTTTCCCCCTTCTAAAATCTCTATCGGGGTTGTCATTACTTGTCTGTATCTCTCTCTCTCTCTCTCTCTCCCTCTCTCCCTCTCTCTCTCTCTCTTCTCTCCCTTCTCTCTCTCTTTTTCTCTTTTTTTCTCTCTTTCTCTCTCTCTACCTGTTATGCGCATTGATTGAGACTCGGCTCTTACACAGCGCTCTAGTTAATAATGCAGTGAGAAATGAAGCCATTTTCACCATGGCTTTGTGGTAATTAAATTTTACACCAGCCTTATCGCCCAGGCACACGCATTCCTGGTCCTCCCACATTACCGACGCCAACAGCCATATCACATGGGCGTCAGGGAGAGGAGGAGCCAGGGAGATAACTATGTGAGCTTCTCTTGATGTGGGAGGGGACTGAGTGTGATTTATCCTCTATATCGATGCCCTCTACAAAGGGAGGAGCTTGGGTTCTGTCTCTGGTGATACCTTCGGCGAAAGAAAGGGCTAGAGCAACATATTTATACCTCTTTCTGCTTACCTCCCATCCTGCTCCCATGTTGTCAGGCCTTTGTGTTGCTCCCTTTGTTTGTTCATCTTTTCAGTGGGCTGGCTGTTTGGGCTTGTGCTTCAGGCTAACATTTGTGACTTGTCGGACCATGGGCCCCAGCGGAAAGAGAGCTATGTCCCCGAGTGCATCTGTTGCTATGGTTACTACTGAGCTGTCTTGACTCAGAGGTATAGCAGAGAATTTAGGTAGGAGTAATGAAAGGGGATAATACATGGTTTGGAATTCTACTCACCCCCCTGTAATAACCAATCTACGTTTCTACGTGCACCATGCTCATACAGAAGTAGGAACAAACATCCATTCCAGCGATGATTCCCAGGACCTCTTTAGTCTGTGGTGATAATATGATTACATTCTTTCAAACTGCCTCATCTCTCTATCTTGATCCAGAGGCTCTAAGCAGAGCGAGAGGAGCTTCCATGTTGACGGAGCGGGAAGGCCAGCCCTCAGGCAGCAGGATCTGTTTGAGACTGGATTCCCCTTAGAGAGTGGGGTTTGGACTTGGTTGATCTGCTCTTATACCACCCTTCCATACACATACCCTCACTCATTCACACATTTAGCCCCATACAGACCCACTCTCTCACTCACATACATTCACTCAGGCACACACACGCTCGTACACTCGGCCTTGAGGCACAGGGCCTTGTGTGTGTCTCTGGCCTCTGGGCTAAAGAGGTTCATTAGCCCGGCACTTGCTGTGATTAGCATCCTCAGGGGTATAAATTAACAAACCAGCTCAAGTAATCCTGTGAAGATGTACTCACTCTGGGACTGCAGACATATGAACACTTAACGAGCATGTGATTTTGCTTTGCCATTTAAGACAAGAAAGTTGCACCTCAAAGGAAGTTTCTGTAAAGGTTTGGACTTGAAGAGACTCTTACTGCAATTGAAATGATAGACTGGGTACACCAAAAACAGGCTTTGGTTGTACCTCTGTAATGGTCGGTCTGTCTGTGTCCGTGTGTGTGTGTGTGTGTGTGTGTACGTGTGTGTGTGTGTGTACGTGTGTACGTGTGTACGTGTATGTGGTTGTGCGTGCACGTGCGCCTGCGTGTGCACAGGCTGCACAACATGCATTTGAATGTGAATGTGTGCATTCACTGCTACACTATGTGTGTTTAGTTGGAGGCGTAGCTTGTGCAAGGCATTGTCTGAGAGCGTTTTTCATTCAGGTGAAAATGCTTGGAGTTGCTGCATGCTCTGTAATAGCCATGCTTGACATTTCCCTCTCCTGCAGCCTGTGGAGACTAGCAGATGCTTTCCATTCCAGTTGAACCTATTAAGGCCTTCTCTACTCGACTGCATCCACTGGCCTGTCCTTTGGCAGGGCTCTCCTGAATGTCAAAACTCACTGTTTAGCATCACAATAAAGCAGGTACAGGGCAGAGGAGCAAAGGAAAGCAAAAGGCTGTTGGCTGGCAAAGGGCACAGACAAAAAGTTGATTTTAAAATCCCTGCCTTGGCTTACTCAGTGTTGCATAGACCATTTTATCAGATTTTCTGCATTTTCTATTTTTGAGTCATCAAGTTAACATAAATCAACCCACTAATGAGTGTTAATTTTGCTTCAACAACGGAGGGCACTTTTTAGAGATAGTGTAGGCAGTACAGTTTCCTCCCTGTAAATTATCTGAGGCTTTTGAACAGTACAGAATTTGTGGGAAAGAATTCTCATAGACCCAAAGTGGAGGTGGACGGGTTATTTTCAACTATTTGCACAGGTTGATTAATTGCAACATTTAATTGTTCTACTGCTATCAAATTGCTGCAAGTGATTATCAGCTATATAACCACAGAGGCAGACCACATGGTCATAGGCAGTAGATATCTCAACCAAATCCTTCAGCACTTTTTTTTCTGTAGCCTTGTAGAAAGTTAGTTTTGCCTATTGTTTGAAACAGGAATCATCTGCTGATCCCTGATTCTGTATCACCTCTGAGTAATTAATCTGATTTTAAAGCCCCCAGCTTAAAATGTTTGGCCTCCAGCTTCACAGACCTTCACCATATGTATTTATTTATTTATTATGAAGCTGATAATCAACCCAAACAATTTCCACTGTGTGCTGCTCTAATGTTCTAATGAGGGGAGGATTGGAGGGACAGTGAAGTGTTCTGAAAACAAATTAATTAGCCTTAATTCATCAAATTGGAGCACAGTGGGGCTAGGGGTTAGAATTGGTAACAAATTCACCAGAAAATTGATTGACAGAATTTAACGAATAATTTAAGGAATTATACAATAATCTATGAAAACAAAACAATAACTTCAAACCTTAATGCCATTTTTGATTAACTGGAAAACATATTAATGATGCCCAGTGGATGCAATGCTTATTTTGTTTTTCAGGCCACAGCGTCTGTGGCTACTCTTGATTTGTGTACAAACCTGATTATTTTTCTAAACGGCGAGGTAATTAGCCTGGCTAGTTTGAATGGTAATTACAATGTCAGACAAAGAGGAAAGAGGCTGTCTAAATGTGTTTCACAGATAGTTCTACATCTAGGTGCATATCCATACACACAAACACAGACAGATACTCACACACACACACACACACACACACCCTCTCATTATGCATGCAGCAGCACCTCCTGTCAACCACACATAATTTCATTAAATCATATTTGTTTTGACATGAACTACCTCACATTTGCAAGCTAAAATAATAGAAAATTGGTTATTTGCTTCTTCAGCATGGTTTTCTGGTACAGACAAAAAAGCAGAGCATGTTTTGCTGGGGTGTCTGCATATCGCCAGTTGTATTAGCGTCACTGTTTAGTGTAGCTCTTTACTCTCGCTGAGTTAGTTTCAGAATTATATTTCTGCCAGTGTTATACACACAGAGGGAAACTGCTTACTGCTGCTAGAATTACCTCATTTATTTTTCTAATGAAGCCCAAATAAAGGAAAGATGCAGATGTGATATCATCCTACTTAGGCTTTTCCTCATGTCTTCATTTAAGTAGGTTAACTATTGCTTTGGTTGCTCCCCAAACACTGACTAACATGGCATTGCACTAGGTCTCTATGGAGAGGGAAAAAACAGTAAATGTATGTGTGTTTTAAGAAAACACTGTCTCTCAGTTGTTACCTTAGCTCAATCTAAAATCATTCATTTGGTATTAAGATGGTATTGCAATTACTGTTCAAATGAGAAACAAGGACACTGTAGAGAGTGATGTCATGTGATTGTGAATTTACAGCAATGTTAAAAGAACTCATCTGAGCATTTTTCTACTTCACGCCACTTATTGCTTTATGCTCACATCAATACTTTCATCCTTATTAATAGTACTTTCGGACTTCTCTGTGGTAATTACACCTTTTAGCATCTCAAGTCAACTTTTGTTCGCAAAGAGTGGATGGCAGATGGGAGGGATAAACCTTGTCTATTTAAAAAGAGAGAGAGAGAGAGGCTGTTATGGGAGGTCTTTGAGAGTAGGCCTTGGGTTCTCAGCTCTGCTACTTATACATTAGACTACACTGGGGAGATTTTAGGCAGATAGTACCAGGACCCCCTTTTCCTTCTTGCACAGACACCTGAAGAATGGCCCTTGGATCACGTCTGTCCTCGTTGCTCTCTCCACACTACATAGACGAAGTGTTAACCTAGCCAGCCTGCCCATGGGCTCAGCAGTGTGAGGGGGTTAATGAACAAGGCTTATCCACCCAGGCAGGTTTTAGAGAGAGGAGGTCGGCTGCCTGTAAATCATCCATCAGCCTCTCCAGCGAGCTGGGCCTGAGCTGTGACACTGGCAGGGGTTTGGGCTTCAGCTGAGGGGACATGATTTATCAGTGAGTTGAGTGATTATGCGAAGCCCCTGTATATGAGAGACACAGGTAGAACTAAAAGATGATCCCATATCCTTTCATGAAACATGCAAGGAATGGTCCTATGAACGCCTGTGAAAAATTGTCACATGAAGACACTGTGGATAAATTAATTGTGGGTGTGTTTAAGCAGGAATAGAGAATACTAGGAAATTGTATAAGGTTCAACTTTATTCTAAAATAAATATATAAGAACTGCCAGAGCTAAGACTGTTCGTGATGACTTGTTTTTCATCATATTTTGGCTAATTACCATAAACCATTGTCCTTCTAGCCTGTCACTCTCCGCTGTGTCACATTTAAGTACATCTTGCTTGGAAAAAGATGACAAAATGTAGCACTTTTCCCCTGCAACCCCTTTAAAGGATAATTATCTGTCTCAGGTGTTAGAGAGGGGAAAGTGATGAGCACCAAAATAGATCAGGGAAAAAGAGAAGTCTCTGATCTTCTCCTGGCGGTGCAGTAGAATCAAATAATTAAACACTTACATTAAACTACCGTGCTTTTCATGTGCAAATTCAACTTTACACATTGACAGTTCACGTTGGCACTGTCGATGACTGGTTTGGCTCTTACTTATGTAATTTTCTCTATTAGATGTAAGTCATTATCTTTTATTTTTACCCAGGTCCCAAGACTGAAAAGGATTCAAACTCATGAAAGGTGGTAAAGGAGTTGACATCCCTTTTAGTAGGCTTAAATGAGCCACTTTAAAGATCCAAACAGAGATAAGTAAATATCAACAACCCATGTGAAATTAAATGACTACGTGGAAACTCGCCACTGTTATAGCTTTTCCCAGAATTCTCTTTTCCTGGCTTGTCAGGGGAGAAGTACTATACAGAGCCTTAGAGGGATGCATAAAAAGGGTACAATGGGCAAGCTTACCTAAGGGTGTATTTGGAGCATTGCTTGTGATCATGTGTTGCAAACATGCTTGTACCACCACCAGCCCAAGAGCACAATCTTGCTGGCGGAAATACAGGATGTGAAATGGCAGGCGGTGCTGCAACAGCTGTGAATCATACCCTACATGGCCGAAAGTGTGTGGACACCTGCTCATCGAACATCTCATTCCAAAATCATGGACATTAATATGGAGTTGGTCCCCTCTTTGCTGCTATAACAGCCTCCACTCTTCTGGGAGGGCTTTCCACTAGATGTTGGAACGTTGCTGTGGGGATTTGTGCCCATTCAGTCACAAGTGCATTAGTGGGGTATGTTGGGCGATTAGCCCTGGCTCGCAGTCGGTGTTCCAATTCATCCCAAAGGTCTTTGATGGGGTTGAGGTCAGGGCTCTGTGCTGGCCAGTCAAGTTCTTCTACACTGATCTCGACAAACCATTTATGTATGGACCTCACTTTTTTGCACGGGGGCACTGTCATGCTGAAACAGGAAAGGGCCGCGTCTCCTGGCATGCGCCAAACCCAGATTCGTCCGTCGGACTGCCAGATGGTCAAGCATTCATCACTCCAGAGAACACATTTCCACTGCTCCAGAGTCCAATAACGGCAAACTTTATACCATTCCAGCTGACGCTTGGCATTGTGCATGGTAATCTTAGGCGTGTGTGCAGCTGCTCGGCATTTGAAACCCATTTCACGAAGCTCCCGATGAACACTTCTTCAAGAGTTGCTTCAAGAGACAGTTAGGAACTCGGTAGTGAGTGTGGCAACTGAGGACAGACGATCTTTACGCGCTTCAGCACTCGGCGGTCCCGTTCTGTGAGCTTGTGTGGCCACTTTGCGGCTGAGCTGTTGTTGCTCCTAGACGTTTCCACTTCACAATAACAGCACTTACAGTTGACCGGGGCAGAGGCAGAAATATGACAAACTGACTTGTTGGAAAGGTGGCATCCTATCTCTATGGAGATGGCATGGCTGTGTGCTTGATTTCATACACCCGTCAGCAACCTACTGGTGGCACTGTACCTCAGAAAGGTTAGAATAATGCGTCGTTTTTGTGCCTGAACTATTGTAAAACACAGCATGAACTAATTGAGTATTTGTGCCATAATCAACGCCCCCTCTTCTCCCCTTTATCTTACCTTTCATTTCAGGTGAAATTCACCACAGTGCTTTCTAGTGTTTTCATGTTTTGTTGTCTGGTTCTATACTGTTTGGCCCCAAGTTGTGTCTGGAGAGGCAGCTAGAGGATTGAGATGGGAAGTGAAAAGGAGAAGGGAAGGTATGGGGATGTTGAGCTCAAAGTGAAAACAAATGGAACGCACAATGTTGACAGACAGGAATCTATTTCTCTCTTTCTTTTTCATTGCTCTCTCTCTCTAGCTCTAGCTCTCTCTGTCTCTCTCTCTCTTGACTGATGAAATTGCCAATGATTTATAACAAATGTCAGTGGCAGGCGCAGCAGAGTGCTGTTTTGTCCCTGTCAGAGCCAAGTAGAGCCTGAGGTAGGCAGCTCTGCTTATCAATCATCGCCTCACTCCTCTCCTCCACCACCACTGTCACCATAAGTACAAAGCTTACCGGATCACCAGCTCTCCCTACGCAGGGCCAATATGGTTGTCATGGAGATGACGGTATGGTAGCAGAAAAGGTGGTGAAACAAACAGGAGGTGACACAAAGCCTTCAAGGTATTGCCCTGTTGATGCCAGCCTTCTGTTTCAGATACAGGTTGTTAGGTGAGAGCGGTGCCTTGTTAGCAGCTGTGCAATTGCTTCTGTTACCAAACCCACAACTTATCACCTACACCTCCAACTCATTCAGAGGATCATAAATAGATGTAGAGTTGTTAAAGAATAGTCCTAATAAACACTGGATCTACTGTCAGATGGCTTGTGTACCTCTGAAAGTTCAGTAGGTAACATTCACAGCAAACCATTTAGGACTTGCCCACTTCAGCAGACTGCAAGCAGTTTCTGTCCCTATTACTTTATTGGACAGGTTATAGACTGACAGTAAAAAACAATGTTTGCTGTCATCTTATTAGCCTAATACCATCTTAGGTTTGTAAACTTCTTTGTTACATCTTAAGGTCCACTTGTCATTTTGCATAGTGCCATGGACACTGATGTGGAATAACTGAGCTCTTTTTGCCAGTACTTTTGATTATTTGTAAGGAAGAGATGACCTTAATTATGTGTCATTTTCCAACCCCACCCACAGCACCCATTTGCTCTTCTCTTCCTTCCAAAATTCACGACTCGTTGCTCAATTATGATCAGGTGCAGGTAAGAGTCTCACTGGCTTAATTGCAGGTGTGTTTGAAAGGTCTTTGCCTGGCGAGCACTAATTCATTAGACGGTTTTGTCAGATGGAAGACAGGAGGGCGAGGTTGGCATCATTTGTTCTCAGCCAGCAAAGTAAAACTTCTACAGAAAAACAGCAACAAGTGACTCAAACCATGAAAGGCTGTGAACTCATAATCAAAGGCAGATTAATTGCCTTGTTTATACTGTGTGTGAGCACACGCATGCATGTGCCTGCATGTTTGCCTGCCTGTGTGCACTGTTTCTATGTGTCTGTCTAGTATAGCTCTCTGTGGTCACCATCCCTGAGGTGTGAGAAATGACATGTTTAAGACTATTTCAGAGTACAAGCATGCTGTGTCAAAAGCCTCTTCATGAGATGCACATTTCTAACTGTTAACCATAAGCTAACAGCTAACCACACTATTCACATTAGCATGCAAGTGCCATTAATGGAAGCTTCTATACAGCTTCCTCTCTTCCATCACCCTCTCACCATGAGCCCTGTGCTTGCCAGCATGATAAACTGCCGCACTCCTGAACAAACAAAATCAAAGCTAAACTCTTTTCTTGTAAGAGTGTAGCGTAAGATATTTATCCTACTAAATGAGAGAGGGAACGTGTCCGCGGAGTGAGATTTAAACCCTTTTCACACTGGGGCAACGGCCCAGGAATGACCCGTGTCAAGTGTGGTGTGAATGTGTCTACATGGGTTATCAGACACTGGTCCGCGACCCTGCTACCGACCTGGGAGTAACACGGGTCAGATGCTGCTCGGCTGCGGTATGAACGGGGGGACATGGGTTATACAATGGATGGGAACCTCATTGGCGCATTAGTATAAGACGTAACCAGCACTTAATACAAATGCCTGCAAGCCAATTCACAACATGGACCGTTTCAACAACGATAGATAGAATAGAACGAATAACAACACCCCCATACTCTGATCTCTAGTGTTACAGCTATTTATCTTTCTTCCTCTGCTTTTTAAAGAGGTGGACCTTCAACTTTAACCTTCTGCTTTAGTGAATACAAAGCCTTGTCGACACCTTCCCCTTTCTCCCTTTATTCGTTGTGTGTGTGTG
>CABFOQ010004723.1:5065-18187 GCA_900660455.1 Gephyroberyx darwinii | reverse complement strand
CAAATGCCCTGAACCCTCCCTCTCTCACCTAAGTAGTCAACCTTTCTGATTTGAGTAATTCTTTTCCAATTTTCAACCCTTCCCAATTAGCGCTCCTCTTACCTCAGTGACAGCTCCAGCCACCCTCCCCTGCTTCTCAACTGTGTTTCCTAAGTGGAATGCATTTCTGATACTTCCCCCCTCCCCATGCTTTTTCCTAACTGGAATGGTATAATCTCCCAATTTCAAACTTTAATTCTTTAATCCAAATCTCTCTTTTCTTTTATTGATTCAGACAATGGTTTTCTCTGAACTTGGTTTCTTTTCCCGCTTTTCCTAAATCCCTGATGCAAGTTGTCCATTGGGGTTCTCCAATGTGTCCTAAACCTGCCTCTATGAAAATGCTCCAATGGTTTCCCTCTAAATAAAACACCTATGTAACATGACTTCACTCTTTTCTGATTCAATGAAGCCTCTCTTTTCCCTCTCACTGACTCAAACCTAACAGTGTGTCCCCCTTAGAAGCACAAGCACCCCGAATAGCAGCACTAAATCCTTTCCTCCCTTGTATTTCTTCCTCTCTCTTCTGTCTTCCTTTCAGTCTCTCAATCCAGGGCGGCATCTCTCTCTCCTCCACCCTACGTCGTCATTCTCATTTCTTGCTCGGGGCTCGTCTCTTTTGTTCTGCTGCTCCTCACCTGTCTGTGCTGTAAGAGAGGAGGAGTGGGATTCAATGTAAGTCTTCAACATGTAAGAGACTTATTCACCTCTCTTGGTTTTTCTTTGTCACACTGTTTGCATGCATGTATGGTTTTATATAAGCATGGCTAGAACAAAAACAACAGTGGGGTGAACTGGGGTTATGGAAACAGACCCTGCATGAATCAATAATTCTAACTTTATGAAGAGGAAATTGACAATAATCTTCTCTCATTCTAATCTTGGATAAAACCTTCTGGTCTGACCTGATGATGTTGTTTAGACAGACTTAGTTCAGAATGGTTTCTTTCTCCTTCTCGTCTGCCCCTGACGCTTATAGCTAAATATATTACTAAGCCTAACAGTACAGTTTATTATTTTTTATCTTCTACTTTTATATGATTTTTACTAAACATTGTGCGGTGCCGTGGTTCAACCAGGAGTTTGACAATGCTGACGGGGAGGAGTGCTCTGGCGGTTCCAGTCCCGTCCAGGAGGACAGCCTTTCCTCTTGTCCCTCCCTCCCCGAGGTCTACACCTTGCCAGTCAGAGACAGGCCCAACTGCCCTGCCCTGCAGGACAGAGCAGGTAAGACGCCTCAGTCCGCACTACATGGCTCTGGTACAGCCGTGAGTTAAAGGGTTGGCATCCTCGTGAGAGATTTAAAGCTGCACTTGAATAAAAGCCAATACATCTGCTGGTCTTCCTGCGGTAAATTCCTTCAGGGTGTGTAGCCTGTATCATTGATGTGGGTCCATTAAAGGTATCAAACCAAGTATATAACCAGTAGGACTGGACTCCTTACTGAATCTGACACTTCATTGGAGTGGAAACCTTGATCTGGGAAAATGCTGCACCAATGGTCTGTTTGACTCTCAACTGTTCTCCCTCCTCTGCTTTTACAGACTCCAAGTCTCAGTGCTTCAAAAGACACACTCTCAATTACCTTCAGGAGATAGGAAATGGCTGGTTTGGAAAGGTGAGATGATTCACCTTCAGATGCCATGATGGGGTTTTTTTTATCTAGAATGTGAACATCCCTCTTAATGTCTCTCTATCTCCTAACTTGTCCTTCCTATGTTATATCTAATATTGGCTCCCAACCAGATCACGAGTCATCACTTAAAATAATCCTTTTATTCCCGATCTAACTCCCTCCCTCTCTCCTAGGTGATCCTGGCCGAGGTGCTGTGTGACTGCAGCTCCTCCCAGGCTGTGGTGAAGGAGCTGCGTGTCAGTGCCAGCCCTCTGGAGCAGAGGAAGTTCTTGGCTGAGTCTGAACCGTACAGGTGGGACAAACTGCCAAGGCACCGTAAACAACAACATGTCCAATTTAGGTTGTTTCTGTCAGGACAGTTGATATGATACTAACTGAATGAACTGCACGTTGTTTTTTTATTGTAAATATTTTGTTTGGGTTTTTAAATTAGTAATGGCACTGAAGGGAGTGATGGAGCTGAACACATGAACACTGGACTGTCCTATTTAGTATGTCTGACTTAGAATAGCACTTTGGCTGCCCTTCTCACACACACACACACACACACACACACACACACACACACACAGACAAGCATGCATGCATACGCACACAAACAGCAAGTGGTGCAAGGACAGGGCTGTCTGTTCATTTTCTCATTAATTCCTATTTTGGGGCAAAATCAACAACAACCTACCCCCCCACCCCCACATACACACACACACACACACACACACATTCACATGCTGTTTATGTGTCTATTCATAACACATCCTTTCTCCTGCTCTTGTTGAGGCACTAATGTTTCCCTTGTCCTATTATCTCTTCCTCTTCTCACCTTTTCTGTCCCAGTTTTTTCTGAAGCACACACACAACACACTCATACTCTCTATTTCCATTTTTCTGATTCCCAACCTTTGCTCACCTTTGCCTGGGCTTTGCTGCAGTGTCTGATTCTTCATCGAGTTTCTCTCTCTCTCTCTCTCTCTTTCTCTCTCTGGTTTCCCATTATTCCTTCAGGAGCCTCCAACATCCCAACATCCTCCAGTGTTTAGGCCAATGCAGCGAGAGCATCCCGTTCCTCCTGGTTATGGAGTTCTGTCAGCTGGTGAGGAAGAATCCAATCTTAATGTGGGATGAAGCTACAGTGAAGAGTACACTTCATAGGGAGACACTGTGTTGGAGAGTATTGCTGAGCCATATGACCAAACCGTCTCTGTATAATGGCTCGTTTTTTAATGGTGATGCATTCTGCAGCTTATTTGCTGTGGAGGTGATTACAGAATTACAAATCACTAAATCGTCACTGAAATCTTTTTTTGCATCTGTAGATCTGTTTGTTTTCCTCCCCTCAGCTTAATCAGTGACTGATTGAGGAAACCATATGAATGGACTCCCATGCCAAACAGATCAATTACAGCAACAGAACAAGAGGCCAAAACACACTGGAGTCGCCTAGACTCCTATTGACCTGTTTGATGAAGTTTCCTATTGCCCTTTCTTTAAGGATGTTTAAATTTAACATTTAAACAACATTTAACACACACACCCCTACTGCTTTTGACGATATGTGATGGGAAACACCTAGAAAGGGACATTTTTACAGCAGGAGTCACAAATATTGTATCTGTGTACCTACTGCCAGTTTCCTTTTTTATTTTTTTTAGGTGAAGGGCACAAATGAAGAACACACACACATTTGACTCATTCTGTTCATTCTGCATGCAATTTAGTGTGTTGTTGCTGTCATGTATAACTAGGGTGACCTGAAGAGGTACCTGCGGGCCCAGCGGAAGTCAGATGGGATGACCCCTGACCTGCTGACCCGGGATCTGTTGACTCTTCAGCGAATGGCTTTCGAGATCACTTCAGGTCTTCTGCATCTTCACGACAACAGCTACATCCACAGGTCGGCCAAGACATACCTTATGTTCACTGTCAGGATCAAGGTCTTCAATCAAAACTGTATCTCTTACTCTCTCAGTTTGACTGGTTTTTGAAGGGTGTTTGGGTTCTTCTTCTCTCTGTAGTGATTTGGCATTGAGAAACTGCCTTCTGACCTCAGACCTCACTGTCAGAATAGGAGACTATGGCCTATCGCACAACCATTATAAGGTATGTGTGTGTGTACTTGTGATCCTCTGAGTGTCTTATACTGGATTTTCTTATATATGTGTTTTATTTTAGGAACCACAAAGATTGTGTTTTGTTGTTTTTCTCACTAAATTTACTACATGAATAATCCTTGATGTGTTTTTGTGAAGGATGACTATTACCTAACTCCAGACAAGCTGTGGATCCCACTACGCTGGATCGCTCCAGAGCTGCTGGAGGAGTATAGAGGATCTCTCATCGTTACTGACCAAACCAAGACCAGCAATGTGTGGTACGTTTTAAAAGTATCACAAAGTAAAACCTTGTTTCTCTCAATGCCTCGGCAATGGAAGTCATTTGTGAGGATGAAATGTAGTTTTAGTTGAATGTACCAACAAGGAAATTCTGACAACAACACACAAGTAGTGATCTGTGCTCTCACGGATAAACATTGTGGCAAGGAAGAGGCCCTTAACTCTCAGAATCAAAAATAATGATCAATTTATTAGTTAGAAAACATGATGTTTAAGTCTTCACCAAATGAGGTCTTCTACTCTAATAATTACACATATCCAGAACAGAATTTCTTTTCACCACACTTTTGCTCATCATGCCTTATTCTTAGACTGCTAGAAGTCAGAGGTTAAACAAGATAAACAAGATGGAGCTGTAAAAAAAGCCTACATACCAAAAACTAATGATTGGTGATGATTTGTCTCACACCTCATTTCTGTATCTCCCTCCTCTCTTCCAGGTCCTTGGGGGTGGTGATATGGGAGCTGTTTGAGTTTGGTTCTCAGCCCCACAGACACCTGAGTGACGAAGAGGTGCTGACCTTCGTCATTAGGGAGAGGCAGATCACCCTGGCCCAGCCCAGACTCAAACTCTCTCATGCAGACTACTGGTCAGTGATCATGCATTAGTTGCATTGTGCAGACATAATGGTGATTAAATGACTAGCAAGGGATAATGCCATAATCGTCTCTTTCCTGTTCTCTCTCCTCTTTCTGTTTTTCTCTCCTTTCTCCTCCCCTCAGGTATGAAATCATGCAGTCCTGCTGGCTACCTCCATCTCAACGCCCTTCTGTAGCTGAGGTATTTCTCCTCCTCTCCTCCCTCTTGGCTGCTGAGCGAGGAATGGCAAGGGGGAGTGTTGGGGAGGAGGATGAAGAGGATGAGGAGTATGAGGAGGGCAGAGGAAGGAGAGGGGAGAGTGAGGAGTCGTTTGAGAGACGGTGGGACTCCCTCCGTCCACCTGCCTTCCAAGCTGCAGCAAATGAGCGGCAGAGAGAGAGAGAGTATGCCAGGGATGACAGAGACAACTCCTACCCCCTACTGGACCCTGTGGGGAACTGTATCACCCCATCGTCGTCTGAACTGGATGACATCCTGACAGTCACTGAAACCAGCAAAGGCTTGAACTTTGAATATTTCTGGGAGAAGGCTCATGCAAGACGGGGCTACAAACCTCTCCCTCCTCCTCAGCCGATCCCGACTGTCAACAATACCCACAGACAGTCCTTGGACACTCCCACTGTGGTCCCAGTGATAAGCGCCCGCAGCCCTTCTCTGGCCAGCGAGTACTACATCCGATTAGAGGAACACACACCCCAGGATAAGTCGCCAACTCTTAAAGGGAAAGGCCAAACCTCTTTCCGTTCCAACTCAATGTGCCCTGGAGACCTGGAGCTGGTGGAGATCCGCAGCGGGATGCTGGGGAAAGAGCGTGTTCCCTATTCTTCTTCTGAGGAGGGTGGAGATCCAAGAGGGAAGGGCATCCAGACTGTCCGATCGAGAGAGGTCCAGCTCCAGGTGCCCAACACAGGCGTGGCAGAATTCAGAGACATATCAAGCAAGGTGACTGACTTCTCAGTGGTCGATCTAGGGGATGATGAAGATGAGGAGAATAAAAAGAGTGGTGAGGCAGATAAAGCATCATCAGCTAGCATCCGGGCCCCAGTCCTCCCTCCCAAGCCTCGCTCTATGTCCATGTCATCAGCCAACCACCTTCACTCGCGCCCCCTCCCTGCCCCTCCACTGGGATATCATAGAGGGCTGCCTCACTACACCATCAGTGGAAAAGTGGAGACAGACCCTCATCACCTGAGCAGCTGCCCTCCCTCCACCTTTGATCACCTGGGGTTCCATCGGTCCCGCCAGACTCTACCACCATCCCCATCCCTCTCCCCCTCTCTGCCCCCATCCAGTCACCCTATTTACCCTCCACCTCAAATGTGTCCTCCCCCTCTCCCACCCCACTGCAAACCTCAGAGAGGTTACAATACGATTGACACTTACTCAAGATACAGTAAGAGACCTACTAGAGACCCACTATCCTGTGACTACTCAGACAGAGAGGGCGGTATAAGTTACGCAGCATCGTTGCACAACTCCAAGGAGAATTCCTATACCCGTGCAAAAGAATTTGACTCTCCTGTAAGGAGAGAAAACCCCTTGCGCCCTATCTACCGCAATTTACCCCGCTCCCAGTCCACGACCCCCCAGATTGAAAGGCACTCATCATCTAGTCCCACCTACTCAGATGAGGATGACTCCCCCTTCATGTCCCCTGAGAAACCTAGTGGGGGTACTACTGTTACTCACTCCAGCCTGTCTGAGGATGTAGACCCAGCCACAGCAGAGCTCTTCTCCAGGGGCATGAAGAGGACCCAATCACGCCTTGCCACCATCCTGCCTGCCATTTGGAAGGAGGATGCTGAACTACAGGCAGAACGTGTGGCAGCTGCCAAGAAATCCCCCATGCATCTGTTTCTGACTGAGATATCTAGTGTGACAGAGTCTAATGAGTCCAAGTCAGATGTAGGGAAGGCCTTGTGGGAAGGTGATAGGGAGGAGAAAAGAGATGGTGAAAGATGGGGGAACTTCCTCCTGCCCAACAGGGGGATGCGCCGATCCCAGTCACTGGTCACAGAGCTGGGCTCAGCAGGACAGTCATGGGGCACAGAGAAACATAACAACAGGACAGGAGCCGAAGAGGACAGTACAGTCACCAAAGGATCATTCCAGAGGGATCTTTTTCTCACAGAAATCGACACAGGAAGGATGGAAACCAATTTGGAGGGAGAGCCAGAGAGAGACTCAGTGAAATACCTCCATCCTGCAGGATCCAGATTGCGCCCCTATGTCTGCGCCCCTGGCCTTCCCTCCTACACCGAGGCTGAGGAAGCCTACTCAAAGGGTATACGGAGGTCCCGCTCCCTCCTCTCTGAGATCACTATCGGGAGGCAGGAGTCTGAACCACAGCAGACTGAGAAGGAGTCCCGGAGAACAGAGATGACCAGGGAGGAGTTCCTGAAGGAGATCCAATCAGCTGAGACCTTTCTGACAGAAATCATATCGAGACAAAAAGCTGCAGCCACCAAGAAGGAAGGGGACTCTTCTTACTCCCCGACTCCAATGTCACCTGAATATGAGTCCATATGCATAGACCCCAACTCCGCCCAGACTATCAGATTTCAATCAGAGAGCTCCATGCGAACATCAAGCAAAAGCAAAGATGACACACAAACTGAGGCCATCTATGCCCAAGTGACCAAGCGTGCTAAAAAGAGTGAGATAAAGGTAACCATGAGACCTGAGATCCCAGTCCTTCATATAGGATCAAATAAACAACCCATCAAAGATGAAGGACAAGGAAACAGTGATTCGCACACAGCGGAGGGCACTGTTGACACCAAGGCCCACTCAGATCCCCAGTGCCAACCTGGTGAGTTTGTGTTTTCAGAGATCATGCCCAAAAATGGCCTACTACTCAACCAAACACTCACATCTCAGAAAGGAGAGGAGGACTGTTCAGATGGCCCTGCCCTACCTGCCAGAGGAGAACAGAGAGAAAAAGAGCTATCAGCACAGTCTCCTATTGAGTCCACTGAGAGTGCTGAAGAACCCGACACTGTGCTACTGCATGAGAACAAATCACTCATTACAAATGAGATGGACAGTCAAAGGGCTGCTCATATGGGGAATGGTGAGATAATGAAAGATGACCAGCAGGCCGGCAACGCTGGGAGAGGAGATCAAATATGGGGGAAGACTGATGCCAGTTCATATGATTCTGAGAAAGACCAATCCCAAACAGATACGGTTCCTGCAGTGGAATCTAAAAACCATATAGAAGGTGATTCGGAGAGCTCCAAATGTTTTGGTACTCAAAATAATGTTGAAAGCTGTGTGGAGACCAAAATAGAAAATTCACAGCAACACAATAACAGTGATCAAGCAAATCAGTGTCACACCACCCAAAGAGCAACAACTCCTGATGCCACTCCAACCACTCCAGACTGGGACCCATCCTCTGATATTTCTCTCATCACCCCCACCGACTCAGTTCTGTCACCTATGACTTCCAGCTCAGCTGACTGCCTCACACCTAGCGACTCGTGGATGGGAGGCGGAGGAGGAAGCGGAGGGTGGAGGGCTCTCGGAAATGAAACACCCCATCGAGACTCCGCCTATTTCTCAGACAGCGATTGGGAAGGAGACTGTCTGAACAGGAGGAGCAGTGATGGACTTAGTGGCTCCAGGCCTGGCAGTGGGCGAGGAGGAGATAGGGGAACGCTGACAGGAATAGAGGAAAAGACTGAAGTTGAGGAGGAGGGAGAGATTGGAGAAAAGAGCCCCTTGAAAGAGGGTATAAAGATTTCAGATAGTAAAGCTGAAATTGGGGAAAGGAAGACTGTTGAGATGTCTAAGGAAAAGAGGGTTCCAGATCAAAAAGCTCTTGGGAATGATATTTCTCATATTGATAAAGATACTATAGGGCTTGAGTATACACAGAGAGAAGATTCTGGCATATTCCATAATGACAGCACAGAGACCGGTGGAAATGGGCTAGTCAAGTCAACACTGCTGTCTGATGACTCCCAGGGCAAGGGCAGTGTTAACATAATTGATAAGTTGTTCTCAAATTTAGAGGATGAGCCCTTGAAAGGGCTCCTACACAGTGATGGGCATAAGATAGACAACCATTACACAGATGGCATCATCTCTCATGTGCAGATAACAGATTGTAAATACCAGGATTCTGCAGAGAATGACTTGAAGCTACCTTCGATGAACATCACTGAGACAGATAGTTTTATTGAATCTGTATCTGGCAGTCAGTCAAAGGATTGTATATTAAGACTCAACAACAAAGAATACAGTAGTATTACACAGACAGATAATGATATCTCTGGGCTAAACACCCCCCACTCTGGAAATGACACTGTGGAACCCATGGCACCATCCCAATTTGACAACAACGAATCCAGATTATCTCGGTTCTATGGCATTCAAACCAGCGATACCACACTCAACGATGATACAGAGTCAGTACTGGAGCCCAATGATGGGAAGTGTATAGATGATAAAGTGAACAGTCTGCCGTGCTCTTGGTCAGAGGAGTGTGTTCAAGGGCCTGAGAGTCATGAAGAGAGGCCTGGCCTAGAGCTCCAGCACACAGACCGTAACGAGCTTGGCCTGAGAAACCTGTGCTGCTCAGAAAATGGTGAACACAAAAATGCCAAGGCCACATCAGAGACAGAGAAACAGCTGGCCGCTGGTGAGCTAAGTAATGCTATGAAGGAAAAGTCACCCCAGAGAGAGGCAGCAACGAAAGACTGGAAAGGGGTGGACTCTGCTAACAGCATGGATAAAGAATCTTCCGAGGGCCTGGATCTGAAAACTAAAGAGCTATGGAGCACTCTGGAGGAGGAGGACGAGAGAACAGGTGGCGTGGTTAGGGGAGAATTTGACTGCCACCGCTTTACACAAAGAGATTTGCACTTGTGGCCTGCTGAAAATGACCAATGGGCCTCTCCCGAAAACAGGCGGCTAGATATTGAACTTGGATCTGAATTCTTCTCTGGGTTCAGTAATAAGGCCTGGGAGGTGGGAGAGCGACTAGTAGTGGGCCGAGAGTTCTGGGAGACTGAAGAGAATGACGAACTTGCAGGAAGTGAACCTCACCCCACTGTCTTGGAGGGCTGTGAGGAAACCTGTAATGATGAAACCCAAGGACAGGCTGGCCATCTTGGCTTCAAGGAAACATTGTATTCTAAAGACATTGATATCCAACAGGCTGTTCAAGCTCTGGACGTACAGCAAGAGGAAAACATTGAGAACCTAGAGAAAATTGATGATTGTAACAGAGATTTGAAAGGAGTAATCTCAGATATTGAAGTAGAGAACATAGAAATCCCAGAGCAAGAGACCTTGGGCCAAGAAAAGAAGCAAATTACATCATTCACAGAGACAGCCAGGAACAGTGAAGGTCAGCTAGACCTCGCACAGGAGGAGAATCAAAACTTCAACAGATGGAGTCAGAATCACCTCTGTGAAATGCAAAAAGAAGAACAGTCAGCTGAAGAACAGTCGGCTGAAGATGATGGAAAAGAAACAGGCTCAAATTTAGAGAACTATGTCACTCACACATTACATAATATTAGTTCAAATATATCTATTTGCATCACTGAAGCTCCTCATGTAGACTTTTCAGGCCTGGAGAATATTGAGCCAATCATGGACTCAGAAACTGAAATGAGTCCACAGCTTGCAAGGCAGGACATAGAACAGAGAATAAGCGTTATGAATGTAGAGGAGGATTTCAGAGACATGTCTCTTCCATCCAATCCTCTATCTTGCCCCAGTGACATTGCTTTGACAATGCAGGAGATGGATCAGTCTTATCAACAGGACAATTTCAGCTCAGTAGATTTTCCTAGTCCTCCACCGAGCATAGACCTTGATGTGCAAGATGATAAACTAGAAAGTTTAGATGACTCCTTTCCTAGTCCACCACCATCTGTCATAGAAGCAGAGGAGTTTATTAGTCACATGAATCTGGAAGACTTTATTGCCAGTACTGAGACAGAGCCGTATATTTCTCACAGTCCTAACACAGATGCCTCAGAGCCACCCCTGCAAGAGTTGCCACTTGCTACAACTCAAAGCAAAGGGATCTCTGCCAATCTGAACCTCTCACCTGTGCATATAACATTAGAAAGGGAGAGCAACCTCACATCCAACTTAGAAAATCAGGATGACCAAAATAATATTTTCCAGAAAACTTCAGCTGCCACCCTGTCTCCACCCCAAAATTCCCTTGACACCCTCCCAGAATTATTGATCTCTGAGTGGAAGGATTTGGACGAGGAACCCCTGGAGGACTTTGAAAAACTGGAACAACTGTGCTGTATATCTGGCGATGAGGAGGACCTCTTCTTGGGGAACCTAGAGCTCTTGGAGTCTTTGAAGAAGACACCTGAGCAAAAGCCTAGCAGTGCTGCAGATGGTGATAAAGTTCAGGAAACCTGTGGTCCGTCCACTTCTGAGGGGAGCAGGGTGGAACTGAAGGAGAATCTTGACGGGATTTCTGATAACTCTGGTAAGGTGGCTGAGTCTGCAACATGTGTGATCCAGGATTCCCAAGCCAAACCTCAAGAAGAGCGGTGTGACGTAAAGAGCCCACTATGCTTTTCATTATGCCATACTTCTGATGTCAAGGAACAGGGATCTCTTTCTAAGATGCCCACTAAGAATGGCCTGATGATGCAGGTGAGCATAAGACCTTGTTTGTTTGTAGTGCTAAGTGTTTTGATATTCTACCTGCTTCTTCATTTTAGATTTACTAATTGCTAATTGCTTTTTAACTGAACAAAGGAAAAAGGTACTCATTTTATCACCTTTATGAATTTATTAACCCCCATTATATCCTATTCTTTACTTTTGTTCAGGTGTGTGAGGAAAGGTTACAGTTCTCCCTCAGTGAAAATGTTCAAACAAATATGCTATGGGGGTCAATTGTCAAAGACACTGTTACTCTCCGGCCCTGGGGGGAGCAAATCACTGATGGCAGTGGTGAAACAGTCAGTGTGAAAGACAAAAATGAAGATGAAAGGTATGAAGTCTGACCTTGGAAATCTAATCCTGAATAACAAATCGCAGTTTCTGTCAACGTTCATGTCTTAATCAATGGTGGGGTTTCTTTTTGGCCTTATAGCCAAGCGGAGCAGGAAAGTGCCCCGAGCCCTTGGCCTTGCAGTGAGTCTGATGAAACTACTGCTGAACCACTCACTGTGATTGAGCAACCTGAGGTTACATCCCCTCAGCCTATTGGAAACCAGGCAATGAAAGGTACCTTCATGTTAAGCGTATTAAGTGTTGTTGTAAACTCAGCCGTCCTGGTGGGAGATCCCTCTCTGAACTGCCCCACCCAAGTTTTCTCCCATTTTCGTCTTTCCTAATAAGGTTTTCTTGGGAGTTTTGCCTTGTCTTCTTTGGGGGTCTAAGCCTGGTGGTGCCGGTTAGGTTAAATTGGTTGGTTGGCTTGTTTCTGTCTTAACATGCTATTTTGTGTTTTGTGTTCTGCCTCTGTTTTTCTGCGTTCTAAATTGGTTTGCCTTGTTTTCTGTTTTATTGTTGACTAGCTACCGTAAGTCTAGGTAGGGTCATCTCTGTAAAGTCCTTTGAGACATGTTTTGTGATTAATTGCTATATAAATAAACTTGACTTGACTAATGTTAGTCTATGTTAAAGAGTCATCATATCTGAGATGATTCTAAATGCCTTCATTGAGATATATGGCTTTTCATGACATGCAGATGGGTAAGATTTGCTGATATGCCTCAATAATAGCTTACATCTATTTTTAAAGGATAGTGGGAGGAAAGTGAGAAGAGAGATGTGACTGCCTAGCATGAGCCGCTATGTGCAGTCTGCACACTAAGGGGCTGAGCCACTAAAACCTAGTCAGCCTTTCCTCATATCTAACAATCTCTTCCCTACTCTCGTTTTTACAGCCAAACTAGCTCGTCTGTCTCTTGCCCTCCCTCCTCTTGCGCTTACTCTTCCCCTTACCCCCAGTGGTAAAGGAGGGTTCGGGGAGGGGGGTATCGGAAGTCGGATCGGAAGACGGAGAGGTCTGTCGTCTGGAAATGACCCTGATGATGAGGAGGAAGAAGAGCAGGAGGAGGAAATCTCCAGAAGGGTGATCGTTGTCACAGAAACAGATGTTGACAAACGTGTGGGCCTGAGGAGTCTGCTGAAGTCACCCAAGGAGCCAATGGACAGAGAAAAAGATAGAGGAAGAAATGTGTCCTTTTTTGATGATGTCACAGTCTATCTTTTTGATCAGGTATTTCCCGTACATCCCATGATTGATTAATAACAGATCATACTAGATATGATAAAGGGTGTTTGACTAATCTCTCTCAATGCAACAGGAAACTCCAACCAATGAGCTGGGCAGTTCTGCGCCCACCAGTCCAGCACCAGTCTCTGGCAAAAGCACCAAGTTTGACTTACATGGTATGTTCATAAACGTGAGCCACAGAATGAGGAGGGGACCATTTTAAACTATCTGTCTGAAG
>CABFOQ010004719.1:6480-17946 GCA_900660455.1 Gephyroberyx darwinii | reverse complement strand
CTGCCCTATATCTTATATATATATATATATATATATATATATATATGACTGTGGTGTCAGTTTTGGTCTATAGTAGCTGCATGGTATTTGAAGGCTTTGCTGTGATATTCTTGTAGTCTCCCTCTAAGATTTGATTATATTATATTGAGCACGGGCAGTCTCGGCCTAAAGATGCTGAGGGTTCTGTGTGTTTTACCCCCCTCCTCAGATGACTTGAGCTATTCGTCCACTGAACAGCAGAGGGCAACGGCAACAAAAACAACCAACAATCTATTCTCTGTTTTCCAAACTGGGCTACAGGTCATGCCTTGATGCTTCACAAAGGATATCAAAACAACACCTAATTAGGCTTATGGATGCAAGGTAAATGCCGCATAGGAATTTCACATAATTGCATTTTACCCCTTTAAATAACATGTGGGCTAAAGCATGCGCTGAATGACGTCAAGTACAGGACCGAATTTGTATTAATATAACTTTCAGCAACAATACACTATGGGAGCATTATTATGATTATTATTATTATTGTTACTATTATTGTTGCAGTCGTTGTTATTATATTGTTGTTTTCCTACATGTCTGTTGCTAATGTCATAAACTTCTATTTATACTATGTTGGTCTCAAAGTTATCATAATCATAATCAGTGATTATCTTCATTGTTGAGCAGCGGGTAGTTTAAAAACTTGCAGCACACAGCGCGTGAGCTGGTCTCCAATCTATACAACATACAGCAATAGCCTATTTCCCTCAAAACCTATCTCGTGCTCTGATATTTGAGTCGAATCTACTCCACTCAAACTATTCGCCTAGGCCTGTAGCTTTTTAAACATTTTGATGTTGATAACAACCATCTGACTCCCATGGGTGACATCGCAAAATCCTGCTGGCAGCTCTGTAATTTCAGAGAGGATTCAGTGTAATATTCCTCAGCTTTGAAAACGTCTGAACTTTTGCACACATCTTGGTAAAATACTTTTTTTAAAATGACTGATCCACTTAAGCTTTGATCCTATTTCTTATTGCCTTTAGCTTACTGAGAAAAAACGCCTGCAACGCCCATTTATTTTTAAGGACGACTATTTTGGCTATGGTTATTTTCAAGGGGGCCATAGCTCAGATGAAAGGATGAACTGATAAATTGATGAATAGCCCATAATAAGGGCAGTTGGCCTATTTCCTATAGCTGCGCTGTTCCTGCTAAATAAATACACGACAGGCCTGGAGTGCAAATCCTGAGCATAGTTTTTTTTTTGGGGGGTTTAATTTTCATTAGATGGAAATGCATGTTTGTGTGTCTTTTATTGGCCGTCGCAGTGCTGGATGGATCGCTGTTATCACCACTGATCGCCAGGTGCTTCAGCTGAAGGGGGTTAGCAGCTTCCCCTGGACACAATACACAAAACACTGTCAAGGAAAGCATGTGATGCTCCAGTAGACCCGACCTACCTGTATTTTATTATTTTATTTTTTCTATCACCAAGTAAAATATTACAATTTAAGATAAAGACAAAACAAAACGAAGACAAATTTGGCAGCAAACGCACTGAAATTCTCGCCCCATGTTTTTTTTCCAGTCAGTATTCTTCCCAATTCAGGTTATACGATAGATATTTCGGCAGCATATTTTATATAAGGCCCATGCAAGCCTGAAAATGGTGATAATTATAATATAATAATGCAGGTGATCGAGTAATAGTTTAAAAACAAAGCAAAATGTGTGTTTATTTTATTTTATTTTATTTTATTTTATTTTATTCTCGGTAGAATACGCCAATCCAGAACCCATAAAAAATATATCTAATTTTTGTATTGAGTCTTCTTTACGGTTAAGTATCCGTGTGTGTTGTTATTGGACTGTGTGGAGCTCACTGTGTACTCTGCACCAATAGCATCCCCAATGGCAGTGAACAGAATGAAAAAAGTCTGGCCATGCATGCAGTCAAGGAGTGGGAGGATCCACTCGCTTCAATCTCGATCTCAGACTTTCCCAGCGACAGGGGCACAAGCAGCCCGCTCTCTATACTTCCAAGAGTTACAGTCGGGACATTTTTCACTCTCATATCTTTGGATTTGGTGTCATTTTTCCCCTCCTTCTTCTTCTTCTTCCCCTTGATTTAAAAAAAAAAGTTTTTTTTCGTGAAGGAATCCAGCTTTCTCCTGTCGGGCTGCGGACAAGAAGATAAAGCTTCCTCAAGTCCTAATAATAACAGGTGACTGTTCAGAGACTTTTTTCCACGTTTATTGTTGCTTTACTGTCTCTTCGCGCTACTCTGACATATCAGGGATTCATTTAGCCGGGCCTAGGCTGTTTTTACTTTGACAGTGTTGTGAGCATCAAAGGCGATTTTTTTTTATACTTCTGTTAAAGTCCATCTTTTTGTTTTTTGCTTTTTGTTTTTCCTCCCAGCTGCAGGCTGTTTCTCACGGAACTCAAACGGTTTCAACAGGTTTTATGCTCCCCAGTGGTCTTCTTCCAGACAGCATTGTGGGCATATAGGACTTTGTAGTGAAGTCTGACCGTATTGTTATGGATATTGCAACAGGTCTGGTGTCACTGGAGCGTCTCTCTACGGGAAAACAGTCCAAGACGTGCATCATGTTGGACGGCATAAAAATTGAAGATCATCCCCTGCGATCGGGACAAGCCACCCTCGGAGTCATGCTCGGTAAGGCTCACCTATGCGACCCTTATAGGTAGTAAACCACCGTGCATGACAAATAACTAAAATCAAAGGTAAAAACATTAGGCCATTACTCCTGTCTGGATGCCATTACCCTGTGCGTGCATGTTCACCCGCCCCTTCCTTGTTCATCCTGTCACGTTTCTAGCCGCCAATCTTAGAAAGTAGTAAATTAAAGAAAGATGAAAGTATGTGTGAAGACAAAAAAACAACGAAAACCAAACAATAAGAAATCACAGGAAATTGCCAAGCCTATGCGCATCCTCCGTGCATTCGTAATGACCCTGACTGAAATGGCTGGATGGGTGATATAAACTGTAGCCTGTAGCATAGGCCTTATTCGATAGGAATCATACCGCCTAACTACTAAAAGCTATTTTTCTCTGGTTTGACCGAGTAGCTATATATTACTCACCCCTGTTAATTTGTATTAATAAGCCAGTGTAGGCCTATGCGCTTGGTGTGTTTCATCTGACTTACACACTATAGATATAGGGCTTTTTTTCTCCTCTGTTTTCTGACGGGCCTGTGCAATTCAAACACCATTTTTAGGGACTGAATGTCATCATCCATCCGTGTGTGAAGGATGCCAGCGTCCCATTTCCGACCGCTTCTTGATGAGAGTCAACGATTCCTCGTGGCACGAGGAGTGTTTGCAGTGCACGGTGTGTCAACAGCCGCTCACCACCAGCTGTTACTTCAGAGAAAGGAAACTTTACTGCAAACACGACTACCAACAGTAAGCACATTTCGGAGCATCTATCTCACGATTTCTTCACATGTTGTGTGGCTGGTATGCGGTGATTAAAAAACAACAGTCTCTGCAGCGGCTCGGCTGCACTGGGGCCATATAGGCCTCCTTTACGTGTCTCACTCAGCGCAAAATCATTCATTTAGTATTCAGTCTTCAAGTCTTATTTTGTTTAAAACAAGTGGGGAAAAGATGGCAACGAGGTGATCTAATACAAATTCATCTGTTTTCAAAAAATATTCTTGTGTTAAAGTGTTATTATAATATAAAGTTAATATAAAGTGTTATTCTAGTGATACTTTATTGATACTTAGTGTCTCTAGAAAAATCCAGAAACAAGTGAAACAGCGTTGGAAACAAGTGGTATTATGTCATCCCACTGGCAGGAAGTTTCACTTGTTTAAAAAAGTTTTTAAATAGATGGACATGTGTGCATTGTGCTCACACTAGCTGGAGGATGATTGCATTAGGGGCTACATATTATTGTCATATTTATTGTCACGTTGGCCCAGCATATTTCCATATTTATTTCCATATGGAAGCAGTGAGTGCATTCATAACAGAGCTATAGTCCCGACCAGGCCCGAGATTGTGAAGCCGCTTTGCCTCTCGATGTTATTCCACACTGATATTTCCTCATTATGGAGCCTTTCCCCATAATGAGGACATTTCACATATAGTTTTAAAACCAGGGGTCAAAATAATTCAACAGGTTAATTCCTCACACGCTGAACTGTATAAGCCCACAGCGCAGTTTACATTTACTTTCTAATTATGTCCACTTATAATTAAGTAAGGCCGATGCTTCATCCGGTCCGCTTTTACGTTAAGTTCTCTATTAGATTTATTAATATTATGGTTAAATTACATTACTTTTTTATATTTTGAGCCTATTCTATTTTATTTCATTTTATTGGATATTTTTTTATTTTTGCGTTCGTCGTGCACGGCAATAATTTAACCGTTTAATAAAAGACAAACTGTCCTTTATCCTTTAAAGAAGTTAGACATAGGTACGCAAGGCTAAACACATGGTGAGTTCGTAAGAAAAAATAATTAAAACTAACGCACACACACGGAGACACACACACACACACACACACACCGTCGGCCGGCTGTAATCTTGCAAATAATTTACAGTTAAATTCAAAAGTGTTTCAAAGGTCGCAAGCATCTAATGATTTTGAGTTTTTTATTTACTTAAAATACCGGTTTAATTAAAATAGCAGGCGAATGTGATATGATAAAAATTATATTAACAATTAAAACAAGAGCAACAATAATAATAACAATAATAATAATGACAACAGTGTAATTGTGTCCTACTGCCTTATCACTATTATAATGAATAATAATAATTTTGCAGAAACCTTTACAGTCAATAGTATTGCAGTAGAAAATTAAAATTAAATAGAATTACAAAACTATCCTAGATAAATACTTTTGCATGAATTGATAAGCAGGGAAGCATAGTGCTATGTCCTCAGGTAAATGAGTAAACTGATGTAGTAAATTACTAAATTGTCACATAAAACCGGCAAAGGCAGAGATATCAAAAAAATATGAAGGCAAAGCAACTGAAGGCTAAATGCTGAGGACTGCCCTTTAGACGATGTGGACCCTGGGGTGCCCTGTGTTTCTCATTGCATGGGTGCTTTTCATGCTTGTCAGTAAATTTTCAGCTTTTTGTGCCTGGGCTTTTTAACAATTCTACTTCGATTACTGGGACATTATGGCTCTCTGCTAGATACCTTGCAAAGCAACAATGAGTTACATCTATTGCCATGTGCGCCATTCATCCAGCTTTGTGACAGGAGTGTAGTCAGTCGATAACAATGGGAAATTCATACCAGTAACTATGGGATACCGGTGTCACGGCTGCACGGCTTAGAGGTGGCTGGAAACTGAGACAGTCCGGCAATGAGAAGGATCTCTTTTCCATGCCTGTTTCGCCGCAGTTGATTCATACTTTTGTTATTTGTTTGTTTGTTTTGGTGTGTGTAGAGAGAGAGAGAGAGAGAGAGAGAGAAAGAGAGAGAGAGAGAGAGAGAGAGAGAGAGAGAGAGATCTACAGAGGGAAGAGAGGGAATCTATTTCATAACATCTTCCAAATAATATACTTCCCCCCAGATTTTATTGGTGATATGCATTTGAAAGTACCATATTTGATGTTATACACGCTGAACTGACCGCATCCCTCTTTACTTTTGCCACCTTTGGTATTTTGAATGCTGTGAGCTTGTGTGGCAAGTCCGATCATCCACGCCAAACACAACAACCTGCTGGGCGCCGTCCTGTTCTCACACACCGTTATTCATCACATCTTTTAATTCTTCACCCTCCTTTTTTTCTCCCCTCTCTCCCGCTCTCTTTTTCCGCCTCCATCCCTCCCAGGTTAAAAGCTAACTGGAGCCCCCCCCCATCACCTAGACACAAGTATCCCTTTTTTTGTTTATTTCATTTGCATTGATGGGATACTTAATGCTGTAATTGGCACCTTTTTGACTTTTATGACACCCATTTAAGATTCATTTGTCAGCCCACAAACTGCTTTGGGCGGTGAAGAGAGCTCCTAGCCTTACAGAGGTCTGTGTGCCTAATTACATTCCTACAGCAACTGATTCATGCCCCGTAATCAGCTCTAGCTAGGTACAATAAATCAAGGAATTGGCAAGCATTCTTTTTTCACACCTTTGGAAATACCTTTAAGTGTAGACAGGGGAAAACATTTGTGTACTACGCTATTAAAACTCCCACCAACACAGTTCAACACAACTTGCTCCATATAGTGCAATTGTATACTAACAAGATTGGATTTTATTAGCCTTTATCCCATATGTTTTCCACTTTTTATGTTATGCAGTTGACCTATGTCTGCTTTCCCTGCCTTTTTACTGATAGATGTGAGCATATTGTAGTTGTAGTGTTCTGTGTGAATAACTATTGATTAGTTACATTTTCTTACATGATTTAATCTGAATTTTACCAAAAAAAAAAGGGACATTTGAATACATTTCGGAAGAGGGAAAATATGGCAATATCAGTGCTGCCTTTTTGAGAGAATCTTTCCGAGCGAGTTTGATAGCGCATAGGCAGAGCTGTCAGCTGTATGGGAGCCGTCACCTAGTGAGGAAGAACAAGCTTAAACGAGACGGGCGGTATGTATAAGGTAGAGTGGAATTACACCACCCCCAGAGAGTTTGTTGTGCCCTGGTGTCTGGAGGTCAATTATACATCATTAGAAAGAGGGAGAACTTTTCCCTAGAGGGACCTTTCCCTAACCAAGCAGATGGTTTGAAAGGACCCATGTAATAAGGCTATCACTTGACCAAAGTGTTGGACAACACCCCTGTAATAAACTGCCTTGTTAGAAAATGCTCAAGCAATGGGCTCCGTCTACAAGTATAACAAATAAGTAACTCTGTTTCACTGCATGTTTTTTTGTCTACTGCCGATGTATAAAACCCTGCATTCCAGCGAGGATTTTTTTTTTGCTATATAAAGTTTTACTGTCTAGAAAAATGTTATTTTAGAATATTATATTTGTAACTGATCCAAATACACCAGCATGCAGAATTTTCCAAATTTTGTAATTCATGTGTTGAAAGCAAAATTAAATTCAAGGTACGGTAGTATGAATAGTAGAAAAACAGACCAGTGATGAAGCCGTAAAACTCGAGCTCCCAGAACCTGTCTCACTTTCCTTGTAATTCTCAGTGTTGGACGATCCCCTGGTGTGCTGAGAGGTGCTTTTTAGAACTGTTAGGAGTGCCCTCCTGTGAAATTGTTGTTTTTTAATTAGCTGTGCTTGGGACGCTGCAGCAGCATGCTGGATAGATGCTGACGGCTAGGGTTCTGTGTTAGCTCACTGTGTGTTTTACTCACTCTAGGACACTCCCGCGTGGCCTGGCACTTTGTGAACACTCGTGCACACAAAAATGGATGTGGGTTGTGTTGTCAACATGGCCCCATAGTTCCGCCCATCTTCTTAGAATAGACAACCAACCAGCTCCATAGGTGATCCATTGATGTACATGCTCTTTTCGGGAAGATTTTGTAACTTCTCCTTTGTTTTCTAATTCTACCTAAAAAGGATAAAAATGTGTCTATAGCCACTTCTCTTGGGTAAATAAAGGAGGACCTCTACAGAGAGACAAATCTAATGTTAGCAACGCTAAGCTGGATAATATTGCTTCAGCTTGCCGGGATTTTTAGTGCTCGGCAAGGAGTTGGCTAGAGCTGGCCCCGTTCCTCTGTAAGGAAGTATTGGGTTTTATGTCAACATGGCTCGGCCTGTCCCAGCAGCATACTAGGATGCATCATCTGTCATCTCATGGCTTGCTAACCGTTCCCCCCAACATATTCAGACCCATTAAGGACCTGTTGGAGTGGTATTTTATTTGCATCACTAACTACATCTTGTATGCACTGTTTTAGTCCTTTCCGGTTCCCTCAAATAGCCACCTTGAATGCTAAATATTTGATTAAACCGATCATTTTACACGAACACTTGTAGATATGAATAGTGTGCTGTTATGCGTTTTACACAAGATACATTCATGCATATAAAGTTCAACATTCTGCTGTTAATATCCAGTTATTTTTTGGTGGGCATTTTGCATTGATATCTCAGTACATAGGTGAAAGTGGTTATATCATTGCATCATATGTGATTTCATCAAGGTTTATTTTGTAAAGGCACTTCCGATGTGTGCGTGGGTGCATGCGTGTGAATATATGTGTGTGTTTTGGTCGCGATAGTTGGGTGTGGATCGGAAGGTTTGGGTGAGCAGGGCTGTGTAAGCGTGCGAGTGTGTGTGTGTGTGCGGCAGCAGTTGGAACACAAAGCACTTTGCAGGACGCTATGGGAAGCCACAGAGGCTCAGCCACGGTAATGCCCATCACCACTTTAGAGGCCAGACTGGTGGCTAGGGATGTGGAAAGAGGTCTCTGTGGCTTTGTGTGGGGGAGCTGTAGTGCAGGGGAGGAGAAGGATCTGCAGAGGGATCTGCCTGGTGTGCTCACATTACACTGGATGATAGTAGAAGGGTGCTGAGGAACTCAAGCATGCAATTTGTTGGTAGCCACAATTTAACCTCATCTCCTAAAGCCGGCTGTTTGGCAGCCAGTGGGACATGTCAGTCAATCAGGAATGCTAATCAGTGACGGTGGAGAGAAGGCCTTGGGCTCGGCAACGCAGTGATTTTCATCATTGGCTGCAAGTCCTCAGGCCTTCAGGTTTATTTTCACAGCATGACAACTCTTCATAACAAAAAAAAGAAAGGCAACCACAAACCATTAAATGCAATTTACAAATTAGGTTTTGGCTAAATCTGTGAAATACTATAATAGGCTTGAGGTTGTTAAAGTAGCCAACCGAGAAATATACGCACTCAGCAAATGTTTTCACTTTCGATTTGCCAGATTCATTGTTTAAATGAGGAGAACCCAAATTTCAACTTGCTGCCTTGTGCTGTACTAATCCTGGCGATAAAACCATTCATTTTAAATTCCATTTACAATGTGTCGGTGAAAAACACAAAATCATTTCTTTACATTCTTACTATTTGTCATTACAGTTCAGCGCTGTTTGTCCAGTTTGATCCAGTAAAACCGAATTGGTTTGGAAATAGTACACAGTTGTTCTAGAGGCAGCTTGGTCAAACGTGCATGAGAAATTGAGACATGGCCTCTGCTGCTGGCTCACAGTATCGCTGCTGGCCCCAACTGTGTATATGTGATCCCACTCTGGAATGTTTTTCCAACACGTAGGCTTTTCACAGATACACTAGAGAGGACTGGCATCGTAGTGGCAAGTGCTGCATTCAGACTGTTGTGTGCCCAAGGCTTACTCTCACACTCACGTCACACATTCTAGCTCTACATGGGAATCTGGGCAGAGCAGTGTATTTATCTACACTACACCCCAGGTTTTGTGAGGGTGTGGGTGCATGTGTGTGTGTGTGTGTGCACTCGCATGTGCATAAGCGATTTCCTCTCTCTCTCTTTCTTTCTTTCTTTCTTTCTTTCTTTCTCTTGCTCTGTGCCTCTTTCTTTTTCTACGTTCTTTCCGCTCTCTTACTCTCTGCACTTTAAAAAAAAAAAAGAGATAAATTTGAGCAACTCACAACCGCTTCCTGTGGGACTGCCTTTGTTGTTGCATCTTTAGGTATAGACAACAAAAGCTTTGGCTGTCTTACATCATTCGATAGTATAGGTATTTGTACAGATACAACAAAACACATTTCTTTTGTCTTTTTTACCCTTTTTAATCTTCATCAAACGAGATTAGCCCCCAAACACTGGTATTTCTGGCCAAAGTGACTGACAGAGATTTGCACTTTTATCATTAAGTGTGACACTAAGCCGGTCGGAGCTTTGTCTTCAATGGAGGGTCTGACGGAAACGGGGGCTCCTAATCCTTTTATTTGTGTCAGGCCCAGAAAGGGGGAAGAATGGGACAGGGGTGGGATGGGGCTGCAGAATGCCACGGCCCCTGGTCCCCTCCAGACCCGGGCCTCCACAGCCAAGTGAGCATGAGACTCATCCTATGTGGTCTATGCACTCCAACGGACGCGTGCACACACCCACACGCACACACACACCTATGTACAAATGCTCATGTTTGCATAGACATACACACACACATATACACCGACTTATGTACAAATGCACGTGTTCGCCCACCCATGCACATGCACACACAAAGCCATATGAGAGTGCGTACCTGCTCACAACAAAGCAACGTCTGTCTGTAAGTGCCTAGATTGCAATATCAGGAGGTTCAGTCTAGGATGAGATTAATAAAGTTTGCTGGTTCCCTGGTCGAGGCCCAACACTGGCTTTTGTCTGCAGCTCACATCGGGTTGTGAGGCTTCAGCTCCTTTGTGTGTGCACCCTCGTGCTAATCCATCTCCAGCGGGAGTCCCCTGGGGCACTTTATTTACTCATTCAACTGTTTGGAAGTCTGTTAGACTGCAGATCAGATGCAGTGAGACCAATGTGATTACTTTAACCAGCACTGCAGATTCCTGCCCAGCATCTCCCCTCACCCTGGGCTGATGTGCTCTGCAGGTGGGAGGGGAAGGTCCACTGGCTCATCCTTCTCTGTTTGTCCTGTTTCCTAGCCTGGCTTGAGGGCCTGTCCAATACTCTACCAGGCTGTTATGAAAATTCAGCATTACTTATTGGGAACCACCCCCTCTCTCCCCATTCCCCCCCAAGGAGGAATCGACTTGATTCTTTTGTTATTCTTTTGTTAGACTTCTGTGGGTTTATTGTTTTCACTTGCCTTTCAGAAGACAGAAGGTCTCGGTTGCAGGGGCAGCAAGAGTTTACCTTTCTAAAACTTGAGACTGACCAAAGTTTTTTTTTCTCTTGCATTTCTCAGCTCCCTTGCTCAGTAGATCATACTTCAGTACCAAAAAAAACCCGATAGCAAGTGTTGTGTCAGTGTAAAAACGAACATCTTTGTTTTATTGCAAACCATGAGATGGATTTGGTTTTCCATCTATCAACATAAACCCAGAGCTATGTATTTGGGGCTAACCCCTGTGCCTAACCACTGCAGGCTGTCAGGCTCTCTGAATTTACTTTCCTTCTCTCCCCCTGGTGTGGCTGGGGAATATGGTTGACATCAACTGCCAGGACAGCATCTAGAGCAGCGAGAGCTCCCTAAACTCTCTGTTTAGAGCCGGCCGCTGATTGGTGATGGCTGTCTTGGCAAGAAAAATAACCCTATATGAAAACAGTGCAGATTGGGTTTCTGTGTGTCTGACTCACTCCCATCCTCTCTGACCAGCCCCCCCACAGCAAGCCAGCATGATTTGTGCATGAGGTCCCGTGACCCATGGAAGCTTCAAAAAGCAGCGAGGGGAAATATTTGGATGATCTTGATGGGGGAGTGGAGGCGTGGGGTGATGACGGGGGCTTGGTAAGAGTAGGGTTAACCAGTGTAAGGCAGGGCAGATGTGGAGGATCTGCAGTGCAGTGGTGATAACAGTGTGCAGAGTACGGAGAAGATGACTGCCCA
>CABFOQ010004712.1:6096-16695 GCA_900660455.1 Gephyroberyx darwinii | reverse complement strand
CTTTTTTTTTTTTTTTTTTAATAGTAAGGCCACTTGTCTGGAGAAATTCGTCTAAACCACAGCAGGGGGTCCTTGTGTTACACGCCGACAAAAAAAACGGAGAACAAAAAAGCCGTCGGCCGTCCCGGAACATTGTGCAACTCTGGACGAACCCTTCAACTCCCTCTGTGATAGGCTGATAGGCCCGTATTCAGTCCTATTTATTCAGCCTGTTCTTTAATTCCCATGCTATGTGTAGCGCGCGGTGTAGGAGTCCGCCGAGTCGAGAGTCCAAGGGAGGCCAGGCAGATCAAAGGGTGGACTGAGGGTAAGCATTACTTCAAAGGGACAGCCCACTAGCATGGATCCCAGAGGACAATCTAAGACCCAGGGCTTCGGAAAAGGGTACACTGAACCAGGCTCGGAAACACACCGTGGGTGGCCCGCCGGTTTTTCTTCCCTGACGCAACTTAGCAAAGTTGTTTTCCGCTGCGATGCTCCGGCCTAGCAAATGACTGCAGATTAAATTGAAAGCTAAATATGCTGCCCTTCAGTGAGGAAACTAAACTATTGGATTACGGGACTCAGTTTAATACCTTCATTCAAAGAGGGAACAACAATCCAGGGCATTTTGTGCAGTGACACAACATCACAATTCACAAAAGGCCGTATAAAACCCTATTTACACACCGAACGCCAAATGTATTTGTCTTCCTGAGCATCAGTGTTACCCTAACTGTTGATGATTGCTTGACGCTCCAGTCCAAACAATGGAATCCCCCATTCGTGACAAGGGCCCTTATTAACTATTAAAACGTACATGTAAAAAATAGCCCTGACATAAAACCGCTGTCGTCCTGCCAAGGCCTTAGCTCTCAAAGTCAGCCAAAACAAAGCAGCTTGTCAAATAAAACATTTCGCCATAAATATTTTACTGGGAATCGCAGGCAGGTTGAGAGCCACGTCTCTACGGCGTCTTCATTCTCAGTCCGTCAGACTGTTTGGGCTAGGACGCTCACCTATCTGACCTCTCGCCTCATACTTCATTGCTTGATTTACATTTTTTGATTATGTGGATACGTCGCTGAATCTTACGAGGTCCGTCCAGATGGCCGCTATCCAGTATACGGACGGTCCAGAAAGCGCAATAAAAGGCAAGACGAGGATTCACCCAGATATCTTTGCAGCGCTTTGCCTTTAATATTTCAAGGTTCTGAGCATAATACTTGCATGCTTTGGGACAGTGAAATTCACTTCAAAGGAAGGGTGTCTTTAACCTAGAAAATCTAGCAATTCAGTAAAATAGATGGTGTGAAAGTGTGTATCTGATTCTGCGTGCACAGCCTAGGGTTTGGCTGTGAACCAAAATCGTACTCTGTGGGAGGCGAGGCGAGCGCGTGTTCAGCTGTCAACGGTATAGCTTTTTTCTTCGTACGTAGGGTTCACGAGCGTCTTTTGCGCGTGCGTTTTTTTCGCGCGCGTGCACGCGTGTGTGTCATTATGAAGACACAAACACTTAGGCTACAGTGCTGCTTTTCAGCAAAGGTGTTAAAGCGATGCGGTCTGTGTGTGTTCCCTTTCTTTCTGGCCCTGCATCCAGTGCCTCATCTTTTGTGCCTTTGACACGCTTGTACGTTCTGGGTTCTTTTTTCCACGGTGCTATGTCATGATCAATTTGCCGCTCGGCACATGACGGCCCCTAGCGCCTCAGAGGATTTGAAGGACTTTGTGTGCAATCCCAGCCTGCCTCGCTCTCTCTCCCACATACAAAACTGGCATTTGTATTCTCATCCCGCTTTGGCCGCTGTGCGAGATTGTGTCCCAGCTTTTGCCTCTGTGATTCCAGGTTATTGTTTGGAAGAGAATCACACCAACTCTCACTGAGCAGACACAAACTAGCAGCTTGGATTTTGAGGCAAATCTCCCTCATTTACTCTATTTTTACCACTCGGTTTCCCAGTGTATAAATGTTGAAAACCGGAGACCGGAGTCAATCGGGTATCAATGGCTGGAACACTATTTCAGAGGAGGCATTACGGAGCTCTGGCTGTATGTGTGCACGTCTCTGCCAGTGTGTGTGTGTGTGGAGAGAGAGAGAGAGCATTTTGACAACAACAGGCTCAATCAGTGCTCATTTGTTCAGGGACCCTGAGAAACTGATCTCATTGCCTCACACTGGTGACAGAGTGGGAAGGCACCACTGACAACTGTGTGCTGCATGCGGCTACATTGTGTGTGCACCTGCCTGTTTTTTTTTTTGTTGTTGTTTTTTTCTTCTTGCACAGAACATGATAAACAACTCGTCGCACGGTAGAGCCGGAGCCGCAACCAAACTTCCTTCCTCATTCCAGCTCTAAGCAGCACGCATGCGATCTGCAGAACGCACTCAGAGCCGTTTTTTTTAAACAAAGTCGGTTCGAGAAACGGAGTCAAATGCTAAATAACCCACCGAAGCGTGCAACATGCCGTCGAAGGACATTTGCAATTCAAGAACTGTCATCAGCGCTAATGCATGCCATGCCCATCAGGCCAAAAGCGCGCTATATTACCATTCAGTCCTAGTGTGCAGGATGGTGCTGCCGCCACTGGCGAGGCTATGGCTGCCTCTGCATGTGTGTAGGTGGGTTTACATTATTAAGCCGGGCCAAGCCTGAATGTATTCACGCAACCTGTACCGTGTATTTGCTATGCTGTGTCTCTTCCCTCCCTCCATCCTTCTTTCTCTTTCCCCTCGCCCTCTCTTTCTCCCTGTCTCTGATCCTGCAGCCACCTGGCGAGGGGCCCACAGTGGGGACTTTTTACAGCAGCCCTTTCTTTACTCCTTGCTTCTAATTGAATAATGCACTGTAGTATAAAATCCCGCTCATTAAAAAGACCTGCTATGGATTCAATGCTGAGGCGAACACATTTTCCGCATGCGGAGCTAACTTAATGTATTTGGTTACCTCCCGTAATGAAGTGAAAATGAGACTCGGCCCGAGGATCTCCAATTTGTGTTTGTTAGGGACGGCTGCGTCGGCGGCACGCTGCAACCCTGATGTTACCCGAGCAGGTTTTTTTTTTAAAGACACGTAAACCACGTCGCCGGGCGGATTTGTGTTTTATCTGATAGTCCTGTGAGGCAGACTGAGGCCGAGAGAGCAAGTGTGCCAGTTTCCATATGATTGGGTGTGTTCTTGTGTGTGTTAATACCTTCTAAACACAACATATTACATGGCCGCGCTGGGGCCCGGTGGCCTGCTGTCTGTCCCGTGACCTTTTAAATACATATCCAAGCATAATCTATATTACAGATAGATGTCAGGCTTACAATGACAACAGATGCTAGGATTTTTTTATTTATTTTTGTATGTCACTGTTCTGAGTCACAGAGCCCTCTAGAGATGAGGACAATATCCTTATTGCATTCCCACAATTTAATAAAATGTACGTTTTAAAAAAAAATCTGCTCAATTAACTTGATGAGCAACTTTCAAAAGGATTTCCCACACTTGACAATCAGTTTAATTGCTTGCATTGTCTTACATACCGCACGCACACAATAGCATGTTGTGCTTACGAGTTAATACTTAATACAGCGAACACAGTGCAGACACTCCAGTTGCAGCCGTAGCAAATAGTGTTCCAGAAATAGTTGAAGGCGGTGGGATGTGTCAGTAACTTCTAGATACGAGATATTACAGTTCTCCCCGGGGTGCGGGTGGCCTGCCAAAAACAGGTCCGAGCAGAATATATATTACAGATTTATCTATTCATTTGTCTTGGGTACACTTTTTCTTTTTTTTTTTGGATAAGGGGGAAATTCTCTTTTTCATCCTGTGGTTGTGGTCCAGGGTCTGGGGGGATGACCTCACTAGGCCGCCCCCCTGCAACCGTTTAGACTTAGATGACATTACATTACATTATACATACCAGTGCATTTTATGTTTACAGTTGAGGCATTTTGCTAATGGTCTTATCCGCAGTGACTCACGATTAGTACAAACAGAAGAAAAATGAACTCTTCTCCTTGGTGGCAAAAACTGTTCCAGCAATTTTTTTTTTAAAAAGAGGAAAAAACAACAAAACAGCGCAATGAACTAGAAAACGGACATAATTACTATGTGAATCTTCACTACTGGCCCCAGTGCTGACTGATCTGAGACCAGCCGTAGAGCAGTGGCAGCTGCTCACCTCCACTGAGACCCACCTCATGACAGAGAGACAGACCGGGGCTCTATCCTTCACATTCAGCCCCGTTTAGCACGTCCTCACTGGGGCCACAACCTGCTCCCTCTCCCCCTCCACCATCCACAAACAAGCCTAATGTCATTTATTTACCGGGCCTACCGGGCAGATAAAGGGCACCGGCCGTGAAAAAGGTCTGAGCCGTGCGGACTCCATTGCTAAAGTTTGTTAAAGTAACCTTTCTTTCTTTTTCTCTGCGTCTACCTTCCTATTCAGAAAGTCTTATCGAGTGTAACCCCCACAGTATAATTTCAAATTAACCAACCCCGCCCTTGTATGGATATGAGATTTCTTCGGCTAATATTGATATGCAGAATTTTCTCATTATCCCAGGCGAATGAAATCGCTGCAAACAACACCCGGGCATCCGTGTCTCACGCAAGGCGCCGAGGAGAAAAAAAAAAAAAAAAACAATGTTTAATTTGAGAAAACAACTCTCCGACTAATGAATTTCCTAAGTTTGTTTCCTCGCCTACAGCTCCTTGTTTGGCTTTGTTTTAATAAAGCATGCTGATTTGGAAAAGCGAGGGGTGGCAAGAGTAAGAATAGAGAGTTTACGGCGAAGGAGAGAAGAAGGAGTTTGTGCAAAAACACCTTATTTGGAGTTTTCTAAGGTGATCCAAGTGTGCTCTGCCAAAACGAAACGTTGGAATTAGGTGTAAGACAAGGAACAGCTTACACGGGGAGTGCATCGCCAGAGGCATTTTAATGATCCTCTGGAACGTGAACAACAGACGTTGCTCATCTGAGCTGCAGACATGGGCTGAATTATCACTGTATACACAAGCCAACATGTTCTTGTAGCATCACATAAATCTAAGAAAAAGACGGGGAGCAAAGTGTCGCGGTGGCCTCCGAGATATGCGAGGATCTGGGCCGAGAAGAAGCGAGGATTCGTCTGCTGCGGGGGAGTTCACCGTGAGTTCACAGAGGCCGGTTTCCAGTCGTTGAGTGGCCGATGTGATCCGGCCTTGTTTGAACAAATCTTTCAAATCATCCAACAGTAATTGCAGGGTTTCTTTCATTTCCACTCTTACAGTAGCTGTCACTTTTTTTCCCAAACGGCCGATATATCATTTTAGAACGAAACCGCAATTCATTCTATCATTTTTCATTCAACTTACTAAAATATTGTGCAGTAGCAACATTTATGGGTGACTCATAGACCTTTGCCCTGACTGTTCCTTTTTGGAGCAACTTTTAAAAACGCTTGAGAAATGTCGGGAATTCAAAAACCCTGATATGAACAGCCTGCCTGCGCCATCTCTTCAGCTTTCAACTTATAGCTGATTCTAGTCACTAGAAATAGCTCAGACACTGAATACATCTGCCAAGTGCTGTGACCTTGCAGCACTGCATGCGACCGTACAGAAGCGAGGCATGCCAAACATGTAAGCAAACACATCGCAAAGATGATTAGACACCTCAGACACACCGCCACATGAAAGAGACAGAAAATTCCACGTTGAGAACACGTAGTTAACGCCCATTACTGGAACACACAATACACAAACCGGCTGGACACACACACACACACCGTAAAACATACAATAAACCATAAAATATAAGGGCTGTGGAGGCTCTTTTCATGTTTCCATTCGCAACTGTTTTACAACTGATTCTAGGTTAGGAAAAACCTTGTGGATGTTAAGCTTCCAACTGTTTCCAAGAGGTGTGTGTCGTTTTACAGCGGAGTCAAGCGGATCGTTATGTCATTAATCCAAATTGCCCCACAACCGTTGCAATATAACACGCTTTCGAGCCTCTGAGAAAACACAGGCCCGAGATCTGAGTCATCCTCCTCCAAAACTTGAGCTAGGTGCGCTGAGGTATGCACTCTAGGAGTCGAAGCTTGTGAGCGTTTGTGGTTGAGGAACGCCCGCTCCACCCTGGCATCGAGCTTGGCCTAGTTAGGGCCTTGTTGCCCTCATCAGCAACCAGCGCACCTTCTGTCAACATGAAAGCATCCTTTTCTATTCCCTCAACAGCTTAACAGCATGTTTCTCCCAAATGCGCTCACACTTGTGCGCACACACACACACACACACACACACGCACACAACATCACAGCAATACTCTTAACGTCGTCATATTTCATTACTTCAAAGGCGTTTTTTTTTCTATTTTACTGAGAAATCACTGTTCGTTCAATCAAACAGAGAGACTCATTTCCATCCCAACACTGTCCCTCTACACACACACACACACACACACACACACACACACCTCCCTGGAGGGCTAGACTGTGTTTGTTCTACCTTATCACAATAAATGTAATTATACCGGGTATTTAATGTGTCTTTTTTAATTGTGTTTGTACTTTTTGAACAAGAGCCTTGTCAAAGTTTGTAATTAGTGATCACTGAGAGGAATCAGGAAAAAACCAAAAAAAACGAGAAATACTTGTTTATGTTGTGCTCCGTCTTTCCTGTCTCCCCTGAGGGTAAGACGCCTCACACGCAATCTGATTCTGTGTTGAGCGTTGAATCCAAGCTCCTTTTTTTTTTTTTTACCTCCCTCTCCCCCTATCACATATCACATTATATATTTGTGACTCATTTCTGTGGACTCACAACCTGTGAAATGGCCCATTAATAACAGTCCTCTGTGCAGGTGTCTGTGAACGTGGTGAGACATCAAAACCTCAGGACGTTGTTGATGCCACAGCGTCACTCCTTTTGTTCTTCTTTATCTCCATGGATACACGTACCACCAGAAACACTAACTCTTCATTCACACATGAGATAGCCACAATTTGATGAATGTGACAGCTACTTTGAAAAAAATGAGGTAAAAAAAAGTGGTATGAAAAACTGAAACCAACTGAAGGTTTACTGAGCTTTATTTTGCACCCTTGCAAAACAGTAAAACTTTACAGGATGCGATCGTCTGTGTTTTTAACATGATCATGTAGTGCTTTTGGAATGAAACCTTGTAATATCTTTTGTCTATATATCTATACGGGTGTCTCACTGCCAATGTTCTTTCTTCCTTTGTCTTGTTACTTTCTTCGATTGTTCTTTCTCACTCGTCTTGCAGGAGCTGAGATAAGCTAAGTCCTGACTCAGACAGCCGGCCCTCCAGGAGATGTTTTTGGCTTGCTTCATTGTTTATTAAAACTGGTTTCCAAGCACATCCCTTCTGCAAATAAAGACCAGAAAAGAAAAGAAAATAACAGTAAAGAATAGCTTTTTTTCCCCGAACTGTGACCTGTGACTGTAGGTCACAAGTCAGGAACAAAATAAGTGGGAGGGGACAACTGGAAAAGTTACAGTGAGGGCTTTTGAAATGTCATGTTGATGGAGAAAAAGAATAATTCAGCCACAGAAGCCTGAAAAACCCACAAAAACCCCAGGACACAGACGGCCAGCATGGGGAGAGGTACAGGACCCCTGCTGGGCGGATTTGCGTTGAAGTGGTGATGACACATCTGGTGCTGTGACAGTTCCACATGGGAGAGTATTAGAAAAAAGGCAGGAGAGAAAAAAAAAACAACCCACGGACCACGTAGCGAGAAGAACTAGGGATTACGTCAATCTCTGAGTGAGATCGCTGAGCGGCAGGGAGAGGAGTGCAGTAGACTGAATGCCGAGAGATATGTTGGCTTCTCGCAACAACAAAAAAAAGTATGTTTGAAGATGTTTTCACACTCAATCCCATCAGACTGCAGAGCCGAGTTTCTCAGTCATGAGGCGCTGAGGCCTGGCAGGCGAGGCTGACAGGAATGGGTGTCTAGACAGGGCGGGGGAGCGAGAGCAGGGAGGCGCCGGAGAGCCAGGTGCTCTTTCTAAACACTCCCATTAGAGATTGGGCCCGGCGCTTGTTTGAATAACTTTCAAATACGAAGGCCCGGTGTTTATCCGCCATTGATCCCTCCCGTCCATTACACCTCGATGGGAGGACCGGCCGTTGTCCGTAACTACCATTACAGGAAATCCATACCTAATACCCTTCTCATCACGAATGCTCATTTTGAAACTTCAATAACAGATTAGCAATAGCGTGGGCAGCTATGGTTCCTCCTTCAGGAGTGAGGGTTAAAGACAGAAAAGAAATATATGTGCAGTTTGCATGGCTCCCTTTTTATCACCCTTAACTTTTGGTTATTTTCTTTCCTCTTTGTATCCTCTGACAAAAGACTCCTTTGGTCAGAACCTTGCGATATAAATAACATCTTTCAGTGCTGCAATATGCACGAACACATATATTATATGCACAGGTAGCAGCTCTGTAAATTGCAAATTTCACCCTTATTATGCTAGTGCAGAAAAACTAACATATATAGGTAGCTGCAGGGGGTGCTGGCTGGTGACTGCAGCAATGCAGAGAACACTTCTGCAGAAAAAAAAACATCACCAAGAAAGAAAACATTTCCAAGTCTCCATCTTCCCCTCAATACACTACCAACCCCCAACTTGCAGTGGGAGTAGCAAAAGGGAATCAGGGCCTATTAAATTGAAATGTACATCATAGATGTATAGATACCCAGGCTTATAGATAGAGACACAGCGAGCCCTGAAGCCATTCTTGGCTGTGATGAAACAATGACCCAGGAGCTGCCAAATTTAGAGACATGCTGGGTCTCCCAGGAAGCATCTCCATTTGGGCTGGAATGGCAAGCGTGACCCTCATCTCTCTGCTCCTCACCTCCAACTAATTGAATCAGGCTGCTGCCCAGGATAATTATGTGTGTGTGTGTGTGTGTGTGTGTGCCTGTAAGAAGTCTATTAAACTATGTTTAAAATCGTTAAAATGTGTTTTATTGAGCTGACCATCACTTCGGATAACCTTCCCATATTACTAACCCCTTCGACATGCACACACACACACACACACAGTGCCTACATTCAACACACTTGTGCACGCCCTCCAATCCCCCATCCTTATCCCCCTTCCTACCAAAAAACCAGAGGGCAACTATATAATTCCACTAAAAAGTCATAAGCATCTCTTTCAGAAAAATATCTATTAAAATCCCTCATGGTCCCCAGGACTTTCCCTGGGAAATTATGTATTATGAATTTCTCTATCTTCCCCTCCAACCCCCCTCTGACACCAGGCTTTTTACTATGTTCTGATGCATGGATTTAATTAAGAAACAGTGGAATAAACATTAAAAATGTATGACTGGAAATTGCCGCAAGTTCTAGCTGATTTTTTCCCCACTCCTTTTATACCCCCTTCCCTTGGATATACGAAAACAATTTTTAAGCACCGCTCAAGAGTCTTCTTGGGCATTAATTAAAGGTTCTGCTGCGTGAAAGGCCGCTGAGTTCTCCTAGAGTTGTTCCACTCGGCATCATCAAGGCCAGGCGTTGGACACGACGAGGGGATGCTCGGGGGGAGAGATTCTCTTGTTAGGATTCCTGTCTAATTTCTGATGCTTCCTCGCTAGCTGTGCTGCACGCTCTCATCAGTGTGAGATTTACACAGGGCTGTGAGGCGGCTGCAACTAATCGTTAGCCAGTAGCCTGCTGTAAGAGTGTCGAGGTAAGCAGGGTTTAATTAGGGAGAGGAGTGCAATCTGGGACAGATGTTGTGCAGGAGGGACCCTAGTGTGACTGTTTTTAGTCTCAGCTGAGTCACGGTGAGAACGTCTCTTTAAAAAGGCGGTCAAAGCAGCACACGCACGTGCACGCGCGCTCACAATGTGTCTGGGGTTGCGAGTGCGGTCTTGTTGTGGTTAAGGGAGCTTATGTCGAAATGGCAATTTGGCACACAACTTCACCCGCTAGCAAGAGGTGTGGAACGGGCAGAAGACACTGGGGAACGCGACGTTCCAGCAACACTTTTCAGTGCAGAGAGAAAACACTTTATTGGTAAAAACCGACCAGGTCACGTGCAAAAACTGTCAGCTTTTCTAAAAAAAAAAAAAAACACGTTGTTCTCACTATTGCAAGTGTTGCCGGAGTGTTTTCTTTCCCGGTAAGCTGCTTATGTCCACAGCCTCGCAGGGTGGGGTCCCATCACTGTTTTCCTGGGGGGAAACAGCGGGGGTGGACAGGTATCCCAAGAATGTCTTCCTGACTTCCCCGCTAAGTGGCAGCTACACGACTCGAAACCCGCTGATGGGATTGCAGGACTCCACCTGGGCTTAAGTCACCGCTAAACCACATGAAACTCCCCACGGATTGGCAGTGGCCGAACAAGGATCAACAGCTAACAATGTGGTAGTCAACGCATCATTTTGGGAAAGTAACAAAAGCAAACACACCTAATGCTGGTCTTATGGAGTCTAAGCCTTAAATAACCGCCTCCTATAAGCTGGAAGGACAGGGGTGGGGGAGGATGGAGTGTGAGAATGAGAGAGAGCAAAACACAGAGGAGGGTGAAGCGAGTGAGAGAATGAAGGAGTGTGAAAAAGAGATGATGAGAAACAGAGAGGAAGCGAGC
>CABFOQ010004706.1:6971-18764 GCA_900660455.1 Gephyroberyx darwinii | reverse complement strand
TCCCCATTTTCACTTCAAAGTGCTCTCCAAATCAAATGCTAGTGGCCCCACCCATGCCATTCAGCCATCTCCCTCTCGGAGTACACAAGGGCCTTTAACATTTTCAAAAGGAGAAATCCACAAGGTTTCAAATCTCAAGGATTCCATTTGAATGGTTCAAAAGAAGCTCAAAGTATTGAAGGATGCCACTCAAATATTATTCCCTGACAAGAGAAGCGATGTAGGTGTCAATAGTTTGACCCAGCTCGACGGCTCGCGCCTGTAGCCTGATCTGCCAGGACTTAAAATATCAGCTCTCTAATCGTCAAAGAGCGTGTGAGGCATGATTTTTTTTTTTTTTTGCAAATGGAGGCAGACACGTGACAGGGATGGGAGAGATGGCAAACAGCATTTCAATGTTCAGAAGTTCCAGAAGTGCTTTATTGCTCATGTTGGATTCTTCCACTACTGTTCCTATTGTTGGTAAAGCACTTTAAGCTTTTGTTCTGAAAGGTGCCATACAAATTCACCGCTTCATTATTTTGCCCAACAAAGCAGTTGGAGGAGGAGGATGACAACTGCAGCAGCACAACACAGTGAATCACGGTGCATCACGCAGAGGTTCAAGTCATTGAAACTCACAATGCCTCCCTGGTTTCTCACTTCAGCTCTACGTTACTATGGTAGCGTGAAGGCTATTGGCTCGTGACGTCAATGATGATACCAATCAAAGAACAAAAAACCCCCCGACAAAACAACATAGTTGGTAGAACAAGATAATTCGCTTTGCAAATAAGGGAAATACATTTTTTCCACTTGCTTTAGGAAAAAAATAGGATTTTAAGACTTGATACTACAATAAATGACCTGGTAAGATCAGGGACGCAATGGAGGTTAAACCCACCTGACCTCAGTTTACCCTCCTTCCTTTTTAAGCTGCCATAAATACATAGTAACCATCATGAAGAAAGGGTCATGTCTTGTGTCACTAGAGACACAAGACAGAGTCACAATTCAGAGCCTACATCCCAAGGCCTCTGCACCTACTGCACTACTCCTCTTCCTCCTCGCCCACATCCACTCAGCAGACGGACAGTCTAGAAAGAGAGTGATCTCCTTCCATTATCCCTGCACTTAGAGGCGATTCCAGACCGCGTTCAGGCCAGGTCAACGCCGCAGACCTCATTTGTAAAAACTGACACGGCGATGATGGCAGCGGCGGTGTAATTTACAGCCGGCACGACCCGAGCGTGAGCTACGGGAGGGAGGCGGCTCGACTCTTGACACACGCTGCTCTGCTGACGAGTCTGAAAAGAACGCCAGAAACCTCGGCTCGGTTTATTTTGAGGCCTTGGGACGACGTGTCACATTTATTGGGGAGCAGTCTGGGCTCTTGGGGGACGTGGTAAATGTACACTGGGTGGTAAATGGACAGTGAATAATCGCATGAAGGAACAGCAGTGAGCGAAGCATGACAAGTTAAGCCAGATGCAATCTGCTGGGGAAAATTTTCATTTTTTTTTAGGATGCGCCCTGGCAGCACTGCCTGCATATCTGATCAAAAAAGAGCACAGTGTCTTGTTTTGAAGCAGACACACAAGGTTAAATGTGAATTGATTCGGCAGGTGACCGGGTTGTTTTATTTTGGAGGGATTGCATCTGTTGGCAGCTGGGTCTGCTCCGACAGATAAGATAGAAAAAAATGAAGAAAAAGAAAGTATAAAAAAGAGAGGAGATAAGGGCAGAATGATCGTAGTTTCACCTCAGCGTCTATTTCTCGTTGTCCTTGTCCACCAGTATGCCTCTTCCATCCACCTCTGATATGATGATATGATGCAGTTTGTATTACACTGATAGTAGAATTGATCAATACTACACTGGTTGCCTATGGGAAGACCTTAACCTGAATTAATGTGATCCACCAGTCAAGGACGTGTTATGACGGGCCTGTTGGTAACTAAAGGACCAACATTTTTACCTCATCTGAAAAGTCTGCACCCATTATATGACGCAACATTCCAGTATCTAGGTCGTTCTTTGACCAGGAGACTGTCAAAATGTCTCGCAGCTCACTTTCAGGTTACAACTCTCCAGCTGAGCAACAGTGACGTTAACGTTACCTTGTTTTTGGGCATTTTCTGCCTTTATTCGATAGTTAGTAGAGAGTGACAGGAGGAGGGAGAACATGCAACAAAAGTCCCAGGCCGGATTCCAACCCAGGATGTCGTGATGAACACTCAGACGATGATTACTTATATGAATTAAAAGCGACAGACACAAAAAAACGGAATGACTCAGCGAACCCATCGTCACCGAGGGGTTTCCTGCCATCCTGTTGCAATGTTGCGAAACGGAAGATACTAATGACTCCTTGAACCGCAAATTAACCAGCAGAATCTGTTTCCTTTTTTGTTTTGCTTCCTTTGTACAGAACTCTTCCCAGAGGACTGTCCAAGGGCATTTACTACGGCTTGACATTTAGCTGCCCGAATGTTCCTCACTCTGCTATTTACTGTGCAAAAACCTTTTCATTAAAATAAATGTCTGTTTTGCTGCTCTCTATGGCTGATTGATATCACACAGTAGTGTGATATTCAACCTCTAGTCAGTCAGAAGCCTCTACATTTTCGGTTCTAAATACCCGGTGTCTGGTAGGTCTTTCCTGGGAAAAAATCCCCTGGCAGACAGGAAGTGATGCGTTTTCCGGTTTGTTTGGAATCAACAGAAGAAGAACTGGGTAGTTAGCATGAGCAGCGATAGCCACCGTGGCTGAACAGACAAAGAAAAGCGCCACCTACAGGAACTCAAACTCCATCAACAGAAAAATCCAAGGAGAAAGACGTCACAGTACTGGACACACTGTTTGATTGACAGGTTATCTCTGGAAAGAGCAATGAGGAACACCACAGCGGTGAACACTTGGTTTACAAGGATCTCGTGGATTTACCACTTTAATCTCGTAATGAGTCTTAAAAGTGCTAAAATACACTAATAGTCAAACCTGGAGGACAAGCCAGTTAAAGTGATAGTATTTGTTTTTCACCAACAACTGAAAAAATGGTGACTCAACAAGCCCACCATTACCCAGAGTTCCCGGCTCTCCCATTGGTTAGCATGAGGGGATTAGGATTGCTGGTGGTGTGCTGCGCCTCCACAGGGCTGGTTGCTGAGGATGTACTTTTCACACAGGATTACCATCATTGCATTGCCTGCCCACCCGTTCCCTTTGATGCTGCTAAACGTGTCTGAAACCCCTCCAACATTGGCTCGCCTATGTTTTCCTTCTCATTTCTGGAGGGGAGGAGGGAGGGAAAAATCCTTATTTCACCCAGCGCATTGATACGGAAAACAGTTTACTTCCGCCTATAATGTGTGTGTCTGGATGTGAGGGAGAGAATGAGAGCGAGAAAGTCAGGAGAAAGCGAGGAAGCAAGAAAGTGTGTGAGTTAGAGGAGGAAGGAAAAAAGAAAAGGAAGGAAGGAAGGAGGTAGGAGAGATCATCCGTGGAATGAGTCAGGGTCAAATCTCATTAAGCAGTGACAGAGCAGGATCTGCAGCATGAGCCTCAGATAGTGAATCGAGTCCCACTTCTCTTTGACTTCATTAAAGTATCCCTTCCTCTCATCCTCCTCTAGCTCTGACTAGCACCGGCCAGCTAGCCAATTTACTTCCCTCTCCCGTGACCGGCACTCAGGCCTCAGAGCAGGGCTCAACGTTAAGGATTTGTTTCCACTTGCCTGGTTGAGCCAGAAGGTCCAACTAGTAGTGTAATTTCACTAAAATGAAAACAACCACTTTTTCATGAATTTAAAAGATGTATGCTTGCTTTTTTTGCAGCAGTACAGAAGCACCACTTTGGTCGCACTGCAGCTGAGATCGTGGAATGAAGCGGCAAAGTCATCCAAGAGGAGATGTAAATGAAAGGTTGGTTTAATTGCACATCTGGATCCATACAGTTCGTCTACATCAAGACAACATCACCGGTGTTGTGCCAAAATGTGTATCCCCCGTTTCACGCTCTTATGTCCTCGGCAAAGTTTTGCAAACACAGGCTACTCGGAGGCGAAAGGACTATTAGTTCAGAAAAGTTTGCTTGAAAGCAACATTATTACCAACCCACGTTCATTTGTAGGTTTCTCTCCCCTAGAATCAGCGGAACATTGTCGCTTTGAAAAGCCACTGAAAGACGTGAAAGTGAATGACAGCTGGGTTTGCACGCTGCTTTCACTTTGAATGTCAACTCCCGCTAACACAAAAAGAAACATTTCAGCTCATTTAAAAAGCCGTCAAAGAACAGAATTACCGTGATTGGTCCTGCCCGATATAGCGCCCTGTGATTTACGTATTAAGTAGACTAAATCGGGGTGCAATCTGACAGCGGAGACGTTGACGACTCGTACTTTAAGACTGCAGCGGCGGCGGGATAATGAGTTCACATCAAGCTCTATAATTCAAGTCTCAAACACGGAGCAAACATTATTTGGTGGATAAAGATTTGGATAAATTGAGCAGGTGTTTCAGGGGTCGCCGTCGGAGTCTCTTGCTGTGTGTGTGTGTGTGTGTGTGTGTGTGCAGAACCCAGAGTGCACTGCTGGAGAACATCCTAAGGGAACCGCTGGCTCAGTGTGTTGTTGTTGTTGTTGTTGTTCTGCCACTGCACAACGAAGTGATCATGGGGGGAAAGGGCTTAATAAATGACAAGCAGACTAATGTACAGCCTTGCAACATCTTTGTAGAATTATTTAAAACTCAAATGATCTTGTTATTTTCTTCCCTGGTATGAAAGCAAAGAAACCGCCAGAGGAAACACATTTAAAAAAATGTAAAAAAAATTTTTTTTTTTAGGAGAAACAAATTTTGCCACAAATAATGAAACAATGTTTCAAAAATATTTCTAGAGAATAGCGAGAATAAAGTAGCCTGCTGAAAGTAACCTAGCTAGTTGCCTCGTAATGAATGGAGATGGCGCTAGTTTGTAATCTTATCATCTCGAACCAGTTTTTGATATTGACAGTTCCTAATGGTTTCTGTGGTGTTTAATGATGCCGACTGAAGCAGCTAAGTCTTCAAACCTCTTTTTTCCTGAGTTAAAATATTTGCCAATGGGGCAAGATAATCTTAAGATTAAAGTTAGGATTCAATTTTATTGTCATTGCACAGACTACAAGTATTGAGACAACGGAATGCATGTTTCGCACACCTGACTAGATACACACACACACATATATCACCGCACACACATGCAGCTCAGGTCAGAGGACAGAGCAGCGCACCTGGAGCAGTTTTGGGGTTAAGTGCCTTGCTCAAGGGCACTTCGGCAGTGTTGGTGGGCGCCGTAGCTGTGACACCAGTCATTTTCCAATCACCCTCCTGGTGGTGCCGGGGATCGAAACAGCGACCCTCCGGTGATGGGTCGGCCTCTCTAACCGCTCTACACCTCCTCTGACCACTATTATCACTTGGGAAGGAATGAAGGAAGGCAGGGAGGGAGGAAGGAAGGATTCGTAGAATATTGTACGAAATTGCGATGCATTACTTTTTTCAACTATAACTACAAACTTGATACGAGAACAGGCTGCACAAGTGCATACTCCCAGACACACACACACACACACGCACACACACACATACACACACACACACACGCAGGTACCACACATATTATGCTGGCGTGTTCTCACTCTCTTCCTCTGTGTTCATTCAGTGTGCATTATCTGGCCTGAAATAATCAGTTTATTACTTTCTCCTGTTTGACCTTCAGTGGGGGATTTAGCTCTCCTCCCTCATTAAGGCTGGTTAGAGGACGCCCCAGACAAAGTTTACACTACCTGCATGTGTGTGAGACAGAGACAGAGAGAGAGAGTTTTAATGTGAAGAGAACTCTGTAAGCCTTGAGTCTATCCCCTCTCTTCCTCTGTCTCTCTCGCCCTCTCCCTCTCTTTGTCTCGCTCTCCCCCAACAAGGCCTGACCTGACCCTGACCTGTTTGACACCCCTTGAGTGAAAGAATAAACCACTGATTAACTCATGTTAATCAAAAGCAAGACACTTCTGCCAGCTGCAGTTCCCAAATCAGGCTTTTTCTTTAGTGTAGTCGTCATTTATTTCTAAATATTTACTTTTAAAAACAACTAAAGTAAAATGGCACATAAGATGAAAAACGGTCTACAGTGACGCAAAACAGTAATGGAATGCAGGAAAAGACCAAAAAACTCCAGTCACACAGGAATGATCCTTTAAAATGACCAAGCCTCTGTGATACCGACAGACTACGGTTAAGAGTTACTGGTGACAACAAACACACAAAACAGTCGCTCCGTTAGGAGGTTTTGGAAAGCAACCTGAAAAACAAACAGGCAATAACAGCTCAAAACTACATCTTCAGCTACAGCTAACATTACATTAGCTGCAGCTACCTTTGATAAGTGACGCCTACATGTTTTTCACTCTTCAGCTACCTCTCACTTTCAACAAAGAACTTCAGTTTCAAACTGGGACTTTTTTAACAAAGAAATGCAACAAAATGCTCGACAAACGCACATCATGCAAACTAATGTTGCAAAATCAAACCTCTGTTGGCTCTGAAAACACTTACATGACCAATTTAAACATCAGCACTGAAAATACGCTTTTACTTTGAAAGCACAGCATACCACAGACCAGTTTACACATGCACAGTTCAGCAGGGACTCCTGGGACAATGCACAAAAAGGATGACTCCACAGCCAGACCACAAAACCTATTTGTATAAGCTTGACTTCCTGGTGGCCAAGGGCAGACAGAACCGCCTCAGGGGAACTGGCACAATATTTCACATTGGGTGAACTGCTCCTTTCATGTGCAGAAAGGATGTGATGTGAAAGACAGTAGCATAATAATAACATAACATAATAACACATTCTTCTTTTCATTTTGAAAATCTGCAGGAAGGCAGCTGCTGAACAAGGGAGCAGACAGCTCAGGTGTCCAGGTCAGAGCAGAGGACAACTAAGCTGAGGAGGAGGCACTGAGGAGGGCAGCTAAATCAGGACCCCTTTCTCTGGGAGCCAGCCGAGGAGGATTTTTTTCGAAGAGCTGGAGGATGAATGGTAAAATGTCCGCCCATTCATTATAAGGGGAGTTGCTCATAGGGCAAAAAAAAATAAAATTGTAGAATTAGAAACCGGGGCTTTGATAGTCATCTTCAACTCAAATAGGCCTACCTTGCATGAATTATTCAATTAATTGCATTAATTAATTACGGCGTCAGTGTGCATCAGCACACTGACGTCGTCTTATACCTGTAGAAATCTGCAAGGTCTCCAGATGCCATCACTGATCATCTTGTCCGTCGTTGTCATGGGGATGGAAACAGCCATATTCAGCCGTATACACACATAGCAAACAGTGCTGTTCCTCAATCTGTTTCACTGGGAGGTATTCGCCTCTTTCGCTCACTTTTATTGCTTCCTCCTCCTCCGAAATAAAAGTGTAGTTAACATTTCCTCCTCCACTATAAAGTCAATTGTATCATTGTAGCGCTGCCATCCAATAGAAACAGACAAAAACATCCAGCTGGTTACCATGGAGATGACATACGACAGATGTGCCACAGACGTCTCCTGACACTCGTTGCCCATAAAACAGCCTCAAGTGTACTGAGGTGGAGGAAGAGACTCAATGCATGACGTGACTGTAATCTGATGCACTTTTAGTCCACGGGTTCTGCAGGCTGTGTAGACGGCTACAGGCAGGACTGTTGACATGTAGGCACCACAACATGCACATTCATGACGTTGGTCTACGCTGTGAGGCTTTATTCAAGCATGGCAGAAATGTAAAAGGACATTATAAGACTATGGGGGCAATTGAATGAGACAGTCACTATGCAGGAATGTCAAGAAAGAGTCAATGTCATGAAATTCAACTAAATGCTTGTGCTGTATCACAATTACATAGATTTCTGGTGACTAGTAGTTCTCTTTCCTATCTATGTTGAATGCACTGATTGTAAGTCGCTTTGGATGAAAGCATCTGCTAAATGACTGGAATGTGATGTAATGTAATGTAATGTAATGTAACATATGATGCCATTTGTGTATAAATTCACAACTAGTGACAGAAAAATCATAATGCAATCAAAAGGAATTTGTACCGGAGTAAAAAGATGAAGAAAAGTAGTTGAAAAATAAATAATAATAATACAAAATTAAGTGCAAAAGTAGAATACTTCAGTCTTCTATCATTTTCATTATATTTTCCAGAATCATCATATCTTTATAGCTTTCCTATTTCTTATCCTTAGCATGAGACCCATACAGATGCCCATTAGACAAAACTGTCCAAGTGCAGCAGCTCTCTCAACTCGCTCGCTCCCGCCCTGCTCAGCTGAAGACCAGACTGGTGTCTCTCGTGGGTGCACTGCTGCTAGCGGCAGGACGTAGAAGACACTAACACAGAAGCAAACCAGGGAGGGAAATTTTGTTTTGGTGTATGAAACCTGCATTTAAATGATTGGGCGGCCTTTTTCCCGCTTATCCTCCATCCTCCTGCATGCATGTGTTTGCGTGTGTGTGTGTGTGTGTGTGTGTGTGTGTGTGTGAGTATGTGTTGATCCAGCACATAAGCTTGACAAATATAGCTAGGTAGGTATACATTTTTATATACATTATTATAGGAGTATCAGTTGTAGTATTAATAAACGCTTACATGTTTAATTCCATCTGGATGGTGAATTATTTTGCTAAAATGACAAAAAAAAAGTTAAAAATAACAAATTATACAGCTTTGTTTTTGATTATTATTATTAAAAATCTACTACTTTCTACTTTTGTAATACCCTGTATATGAGACTAGCGCTTACTTCAACACATAAGTGAGGACTTCAGACAGATCTAACAGTTACTGAATTAGCTAGCAATCTTGGGAACAGTAACTACAGCAGGGACGTTAGCTAGCTTACTAGCTAGCCAGCTACTAGCCAGGGACTAGTAGTTGACTAGTTGCTAATTTTCACTCGTTCAAAATATTTTTTTTAAATTATGCAAAACAAAAAACGTGGTTTTGGTGCATTCATTCCAACTGCATCACTGGTGATATATTTTGGTAAAACCTGTCCACTCATGTTGCCACAACGGCCTCGAGGGAAGCTTTGGAGGCATATGTAGGAGTAATGCTGTGTAATGCTGCCATCGTCGTTCTAATTGAACGGACTGAGAACAGCCAGTTACAGTTATCAGCACAACAAAACACTCAAGGTTAAAGCACCACTTGTTACAGTAATGACCATCACACTGCATGTCTAACCACTGGCACAGCACAAGGAGACACAGCAGCAGTGTGTGTGTGTTGGGTGGCATTTGAATAACAGTAATCTGAACAGTCAGGTTGGATGTAGTTGTGAAGCAGGTCCCTCCCATCACAGATGTTTTGTTTATTATCACCCACCATCTCCTGAGGGCTTAACGGGTCTATAAACCAAAAGAGGTCCGAGGCTTGTATTTTACATTGGCAATCTGAAAAGTTCATTTTCATGACCCAGTATTTGCAGATTGCATTTTGACATAGTATGTGTGTGTGTGTGTGTGTGTGTGTGTGTGTGTGTGTGTGTGAGTGAGAGACCCACCTGTGCCACAGCCACTTGCGTCTGTTGCTGCTGCTGCTGGAGCTGCTGCTGGAGCAGCTGGATCTGGTGGTGGACGGACAGGGGGGTGCCCGGCGTTAGCGTGCCCGATGCAGGGAGCAGCATCCTGGGGCTGGACATCAGCAGAGAGGCCTCCTCCGGAGCCTAGCACGAGTGAGAGAGAGAGATATGAAGAGAGATGAAGAGGGGATGGGGTTCAGGACAGTCTTCATCTTACACCTCAAGATGGTGTGATATACATCTCTATTTTCAAGCTTATCAGCCTCACTACCGTCACAACTCTGCTCTGAGCTGACAAACGCCACACGACACACACGTCGGGGGGGGAAACCAAGGTCGAACCGATCGAAAGAGGGCGCAACTCGATATTTGACTTTCTCTGTCTTTTCCCCATCTCTCTCCCGCTGACTCTCTGTCTCCCGCGCTCCTTCTCTTTCTCCCCAACCTCGCCGAAAGCTTTGAGGACGGGTCACAGTGGGAGAACAGCATCAGTACAGCAGTACAATAGAATCAGAATGAGAATACCAGCCGCTGTCAAAAAACCTGGCCAAGTGGACGGCTTTTCTTTGGGGCTCTATGTGCATGTGTGTGTGTGTGTGTGTGTGTGTGAGAAGGACAGATAAGTGTGTTCTGGAAGACGGAGGACAGGAAGAGAGAGCGTACACAATGGAGTGGTACCAACAAGTGAGAGAGAGCAATCAAGAGAACGAGACGCCGGGAGACAGAAAGGAGAGAAAGGAGGAGAGAGTGAAACGCTGATGGCTTCATTATCATAAGAATGAAGGAAAGCCTGTCACGGGGCATGATGCAGCGGTGATTTATCACCCACTAACGCGTGAGCACACAAATAATTCACCGTCAGTCTGCCCAGGGCTGATACTACGACGAACTACAGTCCACCACTCACACCTTTAAATGAATTCATTCACAAGACCCCTGACCGATATCTCATTTTTAATAACATATAGCTACAAACCACAATACCAGTCTAACTCCATCCTCCTTAACCTGACGCCGTCGTAGCAATGCATCCTAATCACGCCAAGGCATTAGCACTAGTCAGTTCAATTTTCCATTGTGCTACTAGAGGGCAGTTGGATTTGGGGAACACACACTACACAAACTCACAACCGAGACAAACACGGAGGTTTACCGACTTGATGAGTGGCTGACCAGCTAAAGTTGTAAAAATCAAAACATGTTGGAAATAACGGTAATTACTTGTACCGGCTGGATCGGGAGGCAAGTGGTTGAAGTCCTGAACACCCCCACACAATACAAGATCATGTGCAAAAAAAAAAAAAAAGAGCACTGATTCACTCTAATTTTGAGTCACAATGGCCTGCAGCGATACAGTGAGGAGGCGGGTCTTATTGGGATTGGAACATTTCCTCTCCGATTTGTCATGTCAAGAGAGAAAACATGCTCATGTCAGGTGCAAAACGACTATATTGTTAGCGACATGATGACTATCTTTGTTTTGAGTGACACAACAAAACACTCAATGGTTGGGCGCACATCGAGGTTTAGCTCGCTGGGCTAAATTGTGGCTACAATCAGCCTAAAAGCTGCGTAGCGTGTCTGCAGCTCGAGGCCCCGACTTCTGCATTCATGAAGTTTAGTGACTAATTGCAGAGTATTCTACTGTTGCACTCCTTGGAGATACGAATGTTAGTTAAACGCCTAAAATGTAATGCAATTCACAAAGTGTTGTGCACAGAGAACCAAGGTGATGGCACGGCAATGATAGATGGGTCCTATTTGTGTTGAGCTGAAGGCTGCTTGTTCATTCCACAGAGAGAGTGCATACGGTAAGATCTGGTCCACCCATGAGCACACACACCGAGCTGTCCTCTGCCGTGCTTCGGGCTGGTTACCATCCTACAATGTTCAAGGAAAGCATGCCAAAACATTCCATCTGTCTCTCCTTAAGCACTTGCTGGTGACACACACACACACACACACACATACACACACACACACACACACACACACCATGGGAGGGGTGTATGAGTGATGGCCTGTCTTGAGATGAATCTTTTGGGTTAATGAGAGGGAATTATCAGAGAGCTGACAGATTGTTTGGTGCCATGGCGTAATGAATGGCAAGGCAGAAGTCACTGGTGTGTGTGTGTGTGTGTGTGTGTGAGACAGAGAGAGAGAGCAAGAAAGAAGAAGGGAGAACATAACTCT
>CABFOQ010004693.1:58771-104878 GCA_900660455.1 Gephyroberyx darwinii | reverse complement strand
GGTGGTAGATTACAGGAAATCCTAGCAGACACTTACCACACTGCGCTGTCAGGGAGGTATCCTGTTAATTGAATTTGCCGGGCAGATAGTCTTCCCTTATGTCAGTCACAGATCCCATTAAAAGCGAGTGGGGGAAATAGCTTTTCAGTGAAACTACAGGTCTATTCTGTGCCTTCTTCTCATTGCTATTAGTGTGTGTGATAGTGTTGGATGAGTCTCTGGGATTTTCACCAGCTCTCTATTTCTGCAGTCCCCAGTGTGGCTCCTAAGAGGGTTAGGGCTAGGAGTGTGTCTGCAGCTCAAATTGAAGTGATCTGGGAAGCTCTCCCTACCACCCCTGAAAGAGTGCTCGGCTATGAGGTACGTTGTGATTCACCACCTGGGCAAAAGAACAGAATCAAAACCTTTTTTCTTTCAAATAACATTAATAGTGCTATTCTCTATTTGTTTTTCAGTTCATAATCACCCTTTCATCGTTCTTTAAATCAGATTCTATCATTATATCTTCTCATGTATCTCTGCAGACATTTTGTGTTTAGAATAATACAATTATAAAAATGACACCAACAGCAACCCCAAAGATGAAAAAAAAAACCTTGCCCTTTTGAAGAATGCAAAAGCAGCTTTGCATTTTCTCCCAGTGCTCTTTCAATATTTGTCACCTCTGCCCCTTGGCACAAAGCTCTCTGGTTGCCATAGCAGTGGCCACATTGTCCTTTAAGAATAGGACTCCAAGCACAATCCTGAAGTGGATTTAACTGCTGAATCTCAATAGGCGATCATCAGTATGCATCTGCAGCCTTGGACAGCTCAAGTACGGTGCTCGTGAAAGAAAACAGCGGGGGGAAAAAGTCCTTTAATTGTATGTTATTCCAATTGGAAATGCAATATAGTTTCAAAATAATGCAATCAGTTATTACTCTGGCAATTGTTAATTTATAGTAATGTAATCTTTCCGTCATCATATACTGCCTTAATTGATAACAAATGTGAAATAATTTATTGCAGATGCATCAAGTACAGCAGGAGTATCCCAAGGGCAGACTTCATATTTGTATTTAATTATTTATTAACTTAACTCTTATGTCACTTAATACCAGAGACATGAATATTGAATATGACCCAAAGCAAGCATTGAATTACTTAATTTGCTTTATCAAATATCTCTTCACCTGCACCCTTAATTGGGAGTTAATACCCTGAAGCAAAGCAATTAAACTCTGAATCTTGTTTTAGAGAATACAAAATTCATGTTGTGGCAAGCTGCGCTCCATTGTTAGTGCAGGTACAATATTTAAAAAATATTTGAGGACATGGTTTTATCCATACCTCTGTAATTTCTGCACTCTAGTTTGCTGTGATGAAGGTAAGACCTGAACTTGTTTTTGTGTTGGCGTACCACTTAACAGGCAGGAAATCATCAATTTCTCTTCTGGGGTTGCTTATTATTTGACCCACTAATGACCTGTTTATATGAACAGGATGTGCATCAGCAGGTAAGAACCCAATAGTGAAAAATGTATTATTCATTTCCCTTCTGTAATTCAAACAGCATTTCATATCAGACGATGCAATATGCTTTTCAATAATGCGATGAAATGTATCACTTATATGTCTCACGTTCATTGGAATCTGAGTGTATGTGTCTGTGATCCACACCTCTGGGCTGTGATTTCTTTTTGGTTAACAGGTAGTCTACTGGGAAGATGACACCAAGCCTGACACCATTGGCAAAGTGAGAATATCTGGAAATTACACACTGGTTAATGTCACAGGGCTGAAAGCAAACACACCGTACTACCTCGCTGTGGCTGCTTTTAACACCGCTGGCTCTGGGCCCCAGTCGGCCCCCATCAACACCACCACGAAGAAACCACGTGAGTCCATTCCTTGGGGCAGTGAAATCGTTTTATATGGGCTTTGTTCATAAACCGTGTCAGCTCTCCTGGATGATGCCATTCAAACCTTTCTGCAGCCTTGTTGGTTGTGCTTATAAAATTGAATCTGACACTGGTTTAAAAAGAGAGCGCTCCGTTTGCTCTGGAAAAGAGCAAAAATATTCATTGTGTTGGGTGGAATCTAGCCGGAGAGCCATTGGACACAGAGAGGTAACTGTTTGAAGTTGGTGGACTTTAAAATCCAGAAATGCAACTCGATTTACTCGATGCGCAGATTTACCAACCTGACCAGTCTGATCGCTTTATGCTCACTACTGTTTGGGAAGACAGTTTGCATTTCAATTCGTCAGTTCATGTGTGGGAAGAAGATTTCCCACCCCTGATCATACCCAACATCAGAATTTCTTTTGGGCACATCTCATTTAGTAGCTCTTCTCTGCTGAAGCCCCAATTTCTGAATCAGACTGTTAAAACCAAGAAGCTGTCAACTACATGAAAATTGTTCTTTTAGAAAAAAATACCCTGCAATTGGGAAATCTCTGTCTGTCTGTCTGTCGCTCTTTATATCCTTACCTCTGGATCTTTTGTAGCACCAGGTCAGCCTCCCCTCAACGTAGAATGGACCATGATTGGCTCCACACTCACCCTGCACTGGGATCCTGTAGAAGCCATGGACACGGAGTCAGCGGTCACCGGATATTTGGTAGGTCCCACATCGACGTGACGTTCTTCCATCAAAAACAAGAGTGACCGTTTTTGCATTAGCTGCATTTTTGTTTGTGTTTGTCCTCCCCTGGTACAGGTACTGCTGAAGAGACATCGCTACAACGACGTCAACACTATCTTGACCAACAAAACCACCATGGAGCTCTCCCTCGCTGCCAATGACAACTATCTCATCCAGATCAAGGCCCTGAGCGAGGGCGGTGAAGGGGTGGGCAGTGAACCCATCCACATCCATAAATTAAGTGAGTTTGGGCCTTGTCTCTTCCTCCATATCAACTCTCTTTGACCATTGATGAAGCTTTAGTGATGATTCAATAATTCGAAAAGAACATTTAATTCGGCTTCATTGCATTCCCTTTCCGACCATGTGTAATAGACTTATTTCGGGTGCAAGAAAAGCGACCTTTTTAGAAATGCGTGCACGGTGTCATCCATCTCTGCCATTGGGTTATTATTCCTTGTTGACTGGCTGCACAGCGCTGCAGCATATAAAACAGTTCTGTGCTCCCATCCCCCCGCTGTGCAAAATGGTAAGGCGGCTCAGTTTGCGGCTCTGCTCTTTGATGTGATACAAACCTTATCTTCTCAGTACTTTAATGGTCTCTCCTGTTGAAAGCCATTAATAATGTAGATATGGGAACATTCACAGTTGCCTTATGATTTATGATGAGTTGTCAGAAAATTTAGAGGATGGCTTGGCAGAGCACAGTTCTTCCTCATGTTGATTGGTGGGATATTTTTGGTTTTTCAAGAGCTGCTCTGCTGGTTTTGGTTTCAGGCATGGGAGCACGGGGCTCAGGAGCTAGCGGCCTCAGTCCGTTGTGCCTCTCTGCAGTCCTCATCAGTGCACTGCTCTGCTCCTTCTGGTGATGGCTAATCAGAGCCCTTGGAGCGCCCTGCCTCCCCTGTCCCTTCAGTCAGCCTGTCCTCCGTTAACCCTCCGCTGGACTGGCAGAAGGCCCAGACTGGGAAAGACCGGAATGGATCGGACTGGACTGAACTCTAAGGGGGACCATTTTTAAGGATGGTCAGACAGAGACATGATGATTTGTGTGCATGATATCTTTCAGTATTTCGTCATAAGTGCCACCATGCTCTAGGTACATTTAAAGTGTTTCGTTTTGGCCCATTATTATACTTCTATTTGGAAGTTATGATGTCTACATGAGCTACGTTTGAGGATCCTTGAAGATACTAATGCCTTAAATCCATTTCACATATACATACCAAAGTAGGTAACAGAGACATTTGCTTTATGAAGTTGTAACATTCAGTTTTTTGGGTAATCAGTGTTTTGTTTTTTTTAATCCTATATTGAGGTTAGAAAATGTTTTGCAAAAAGTGTATTCAGAAGGATTTCTCTTATCACTGTCAAATTCTCAGCAGAAGGACTTGCATAATGCATTTGCTGTCCCTATATTATATGGCAGATTGTCTTTCAAGAGGTCAAAAATGAATCCCATGTGTTAAACTAAAGGTAATTGCGTTCACAGAATATCTCTATCTCTAATATCCCCACTTTACAACATGCACTGTTGAATCATAGAATATTTTTGTGATTTCCCAACTGCTGCAAAAGAACTTTATTGCATGCTTAGTGATTTTAGCTGGCTTCGTCAAATGGACCAGGGCTGCATAGCAAATTGATCAACTGTGCCTCAAAACCCACTTATCTCTGCATATTGAAATAATATTAGGTCTCTTATAGCGCCAGGCGCTCTTGAGCTTAAGCCCTTCTCTACAAAACACTGATAGGTCTTGGCATTTTGTTCTCTATCTCATGCTCCTCTAAATAATAAATGCCTATCACACTCTGCATTCTCAGTCTAGAGAAATGTTACGATTTCAGAGACTAGAGTAGTGTGGTTTTACTATGTCAAGCAGATCCCTTGTGTATTGTTCCTCCTCTACATTTAGACGACCTGTGTTCTAGATACGTATATCGTATTACAACATGTACTACCATCTACACCCCAGATGACCAGTTGGCCCAGTGCACAAAGGACTACAGGATATTAGTGCCTTCACTAGAACCTTTCCCTTTTCTTTCCAAATGGCTTAAGAGGAGATTTATGTTTCAGTCATCATTTGCTGTTGTTTCTTAAGAAATAAAACACAGAACAAAGGAGAGGAATCTCAGTGGCAGAATGTGGAGCCCATTAATAGAAAGGGCATGTTGATAAAATTTTCATAGAGACAAGCATAGTGGAAGCACCTAAGACAAAAAGGATTGAAAGCTTTAGGAAAGCCGCAATGGATTGAGATATATGATGGAAATTTTGGTCCTAATATTTATGGTCTGTGGCATAATAAATGCATGATTCCATGCGTAACATAATTTAGGGGCTGTTAAGGCATCTGAATAAATGATGCCAGTGCCATGCTGAAAGAGCCCTGACTGGAAATGGAGTGAAAAGTTGGCTGTCATTTTACCCCCTCCCACCTACGGACATATACCATACTGAGCAGTTACAGCAAGAACATTGCTACTCTGCTGAGGGAGCTACTTTTCCCTCTCTTTTATCATGTGGATGGGTCTGTCAAAAGCCACCCAACTAAGAGCTGAGGTATGATTACTCGGGTCCTGACAATGTTCACGGGATCTGGGAAGGATACAGTCAACTGCACTGCTACACATAACTGTGCCTTTGCCGAACATGGGAGCTGTGTACAGTCATTAGCTTGGAGGCTGTCATCGCCTGTGTTTCGCACTCCTTCCCCAAAGTCAAATGAAAGCGCAAGGAGTTGATGCAAGGTGACTGGGTGTCCTGGCTTAGCCGTCGGAACAGGTGCGCAGACCCCAGAGGCCTCGTAAAAGTCCAAACAGCCGACGTAATCAGGCTGTCCTATCTGCTCCTTGACTGGTTTCATAAAGCCCTGTGCTCGTTGATTAGACTGCTGCAGACCCGTCAATGGGATATTGATTTTCCTGCCCCATTATTGCAGCTGTCACAATTTAGCTGCTTGACTGACTGATGGCGGCGTTCTTATTGCGCTTGTTTCGTTGTGTTGCAGTCGGAGATGTCTGAGATGTACTCCACCGTTCTCTAATTCTGCAAGACTTCAGTCGCTATCAGATGATTGCAGAGGCTTGTTTTTTTGGTGTATATTAGAAGGCTGACTATTTGCTCCATTCCAGCTTTTGAACTGCGTTTTTAACAGGTTTTATCAATACGTATTTCCTAGTGTAGGTGGATCACTGGCCGGAGGATTGACTGGCTGTTTAATATGTTAAATCTCCAACACAACCACTCTTGGGATGTCATGCTCCATTCATAGTAGTACAGTATCTTTGTTTCCCAACAGCATAAATAAGAGCCAACACTGTAGCTGTTTTAACGTGCTTGTGAGATGAGAGTGCTTTTGCAAAAAGTGTATTGGAACATGAGTTGAAGCAAAGTGGTGTAACGTAACCTCGACCCAATTGCCAAATCATAAGTAATTCATTTACAGTGCTTAATTGTGTGGCAGTTTCTCTCAACGTTATCCTATTATTTACATTGTTCTTGTTCAACTAATTGTTCCTTGTTACCCTTGTTCATGCTCACATGTGATCTGATAAATATTACTAAGTACAATCTAAAGAAAGTAAAGGAAATGATGGTAGCCACCAGGCTAACAGAGAATGGTTTAAGTGTATCAATCTCAACACAGTCTACTTGCTTAAATTGGTTTATACTGTAGATAAGCTAGTTGTTGCTAGAAAGGAGTGTACTTGGTGCAATGTAAATAGCTTGCATATATTTTTTAAACATGGCCAGCAAAGACAACTTATTGTTTTTATATAGTGTGTTCCTTGACCTTAATACTGGTGTATTAATCAATGATCTCTGTGAGATACTGACATGTAGAATGGCATTTTCATATTGAAAAGTAACTGTTTTGTCTTGTATACTAAAATTGTGCATGTTAATCATTGTTTTGTGAATTTGTGTTGTTTTTTCTAAAACTATAACTTAATAAAAATGTTTATTCCAGCGAGCGGTCTGTTCACCTCCCACCCCCTACAACCCAACCACCCACCCATGCCTCTTTTCCGTTCATGATATGCTTGTTTAAAGACCAAAATAGGCCAGAAACAGTGCACAATTCTCTACAATAATTCTTGAAGATTTTCTTGCATCAACAGAGATGTAGATCTCTCTGCAGGAGCTCTGTACTTCACCGTTCAGCGTTTAACTTAGTGCATAGATGCTTGAAGAAGATTACATATGCAGGTGTCTACAGGTGAATTCCATCCAAACATCAATAAAATTAAATAAATACAATTTTTTAAATATTTTTTGAGATAGGCAGTCAAAAGTCAAGTCAACATCCAATAGTGGCTGAGACCAAGACAAGTCCAAGATGTCAAAATAGTGGTGTCGTGTTTTGAACTTGTTTATGTGTCTCAGGCAGGGTCGCTCATTTTCTTTCCCCTGCATGCCAAATATCACAAAACAAACTGATATTTTGACATAATTGTCTGCAGCATGGATTATCAACTCTATACTAGTTTTGTTATTGGGAAAATCATCAATAAATACTGTAATACACCTTGCACAGGTGGGCCTTACACTTCACATTCACAATGGTTTCATGAAATTCTCATCTAACATGCTTTCAAAATAATAGTCCCCTTACCTTGACTTTTTTCAGCTAAAAAGTAGAAGTAGCATTTACAATAGGAGGGATATGCAGAGCACATTCATTACAGTTTCATGACATGCTCATGAATAGATTCAAGCTTCCTCATATATTCATGTAACAGGTTTTTTAAATAAGTCCCCTGACCTTCACATACAGCAAAACCTTGTCGTGGCAGCAGTAGCTGTAGTAGTAATAATAGTAGGAGTAGTAATAGTAGTAGTGGTGGTAATAGTAGTAGTAGTAGTATTCCTTCCCTGTCCCTTGTAGCCCTGTTAAATGAGAGGGGTGAACATTGATGAATGTGTGTGTTTTCCTGCTGACATTTCATGCATGAAATTCCTGATATTTTTGAACTGCTGTCTTGGGATCAAGTCATTGTTGCTTCCTTCCAAATAGTGCATAATTAAGAGGGTGAGTGACACTGAGCATTTTACTAATTAAAAAGAAATGTCAACCTCATCAGACGGCAGTTGGTGTGAACCACACATTATTTTGAGAATCACAGATCAGATCAAAGCAGGATGCTTTTTCCCTACGGACCGCAAAGACGCGTTTTCACTTTAGCATATACCAGTTTATCAAGTGTTGTTGGAAAAAAAAAAAGTACTTTGTCATTATTTAATAGCATCACGGGATGTGGGATTGTCTAGTCAAATGGTGATTAAAAACCAAACGGGAATCCTAAAAACAAAATCATGGGAATAGCACCAGATTTAGGTGTAAGCTAAGGACTTGAGGATTCAGCTACAGTGAGGATTCGTGGATTTCTTTCCAACAGTAACAGTGCTCCAAGGCTTTGTCCCTGGGCATTATGGATGCTCCATCAGTGTTCACTAATTAGGAGGGCGCCTTTTCAACAGAAGACAAGGGAAGGGACACAGGAGGGAGGTTTTGGAAATTAATCACTGAAGTTTATTAATGAGGGGGTATCTGCCCTGTGTGGCCAGAGAACAATATGAGAAGGAGTGATCAGAGGCTAGCTCCATCCATCACTCTGGAAACTGGAGACACCAACAGAGTCAAGCTTTCAGAAACAATCTTTAATGTGGGAACGACTGAAGAAAAGAACACGAGTTATTCAATAACAAGCACTTCAGAGAGAGATAAAACGCATTCATTCTTTCCTTTCATTCAGTATCGTCAGTAGCGCAGTATTTCTCAGAGCGAGGACTCAAACGTGGACTGGGTGTATAATTTCAGGACCACTATGGATCTCCAATAATGATAAGTTTGCTATTGTTAAATAGATTAATTTATCTTCAGTTTGAGTCTACAGCCGTACCTTCCTAAGCTGCTGGAAGCCAACCTGTCTGTCTTTCCCTGATTGTTTTCACCTCAACCTTGTCACATTCCCACCTGGAAGATCACAGACAAAAGGAGGTAACCTCCGGATGCCTCCACAAACCAAATGTTTCACACTGGGTATAAAAGAACCATAAGCCACTATCATTAAGTGCAAACGTGTCTTTGAATGCGCCCCTGCTTTTTCTTGACACGAGAAGCCAGTTTTCAACATCAAGTACGATTCAACATCTCACCGAGACAATTACGTGTTAGATTGCTTCTGACTAGACCAGGCACCACGGAATCAGCAGTATGAATTATATTTTACTCCGTGGCCACATCAGCAAGGATTGATCTTGGGTAGATTTCCTGTTACTCTGACAACATACGCATCCATAAATAAAGGTGAATAAATAAATACATTTTAAAAACGAGGCTGAGATTTAACATCTAATGATTTACACTCAGTGTGACATCAACTGTTCAGTACGTCCGCCCATGTTCATGCTGCACTAGGAAAGATTTTTCTGTAAAGATACTTTTATCAGAAAGTGGGGCTGCAACAGAGCAGAGCGTCCCATCCCCACTAATTGAGACCCTGTAGATTCACACTGTTAGCCCAAATTTTCTGGTGTGGAAATTGAGTTTTCAATCAAACGCAAAAGTACATCATCATTTACAGAGGCAGTGTAGTATTTGGTATTTTCATGTATATTGACTTTGCCTCTGCTCTGGGCATTTATAGTATACCTGACTCATCGGCTTCAATAGTTTTGACATAGGCTGTGGGAATCACAGAATACCATTTATTCTAATAGCCTATTCTCAACAAAGTCATTGCTTTCGGGTGGTTGGCTGCTGCAAGGTGCATTGATTTGAGCAAGGAGTTGAACATAAAAGTGGCCATAGAAGCTTTTGACAATTAATATTGAGCCAGTGGCAGTGAATTAAACGGTGCAGGTGAAAAAGCGGCAATATTTATATTTCTAGGATTTCGCTGTTATCAGGAAAAGATCCATGCTAATAATTATACACCAGAAAATGATTGATTGCCACAAACTGAATCAGCTTCATCAATTCAGAAGCCCTGTCCATTTTTTTTCACCAGTGGCGGCGTGGCAGCATAGAGGTTAGAAAAGCAGGTTTGTGACTCGAAGGTTTTCACGTCGAATCCTGGACTGGCTGGGAAAATCTGAGCAGGGAAAGTGAATGACACCTGCCCCCTCAAGAAAACAAAACACCAACAACTACCATCAACGTGCCCTTTAGAAAGACACTTAAACCCACATTTGCTCCATATTTGGAGCTGCTCAATGGTCGAGAGTGGAAGTCTATGGTTGTACTGGTGGTTGTAACTGTGAGCATAAAGCAGGGCATGAACCATCTTTAGATGAACAAAAATCAAAGGCTGTGTATCCCAATAGGTGCCTACAGCAGATTCTTTTTCAAAGGTTGACCTAGATCAAACTAATTATTTTTGTATCTATTTTCAAAGCAAAGGGGTTGTGACCTAAAGAGGGCTTGAATTTGAAAGTCTTTATGAAACAGTTTCTGTAACCTTCTTTGTTAATTTCTAAAGGTGCTATTATTATGAGAAAACTCAAACCAGTGGCAGTGCAGAGTAATATAAAACATTTAAGCTCTGTGGTCAGGCTCACATCAGTATTTGTCAGATGGAGTATTCTCTTTTTTTTAACTTTTCAGCTTTTGAGGATACAAATAGCCCTGAGTTGGAGAAGTTTGAGTGTGTGTTTTCTGTCACGACCTGCCTGCAGGTAGCTGAAAAAAATGATTGAATAACAACTCCAGCAGCCGCATAAACTAAATCTGGATTCATTATCACTCCACAGGTGAACAATTGCTGCTGTCATTTAACTGTTCAAATGTTTTAATCAAATATCTTGATATTTAATATGTTCCATGCATTCTGCTTATTAGACATTATTAAAAGTTAAAAAGGGCAGGCATTAAAAAGGCTGAGTTTTGTGTTTCTGTCACATTTGAGTCAATGGCTGACCTTGAGGGAATAACTTCAGTGTTAATTATACCAGGTGTGCCTTTTAGTAAAAAATGGTAGGAAAAAAACAGCTGCTATTTCTAACACATTATATACATGCGCCTTTTTTGCAAATGGATAACAAATCAACTGTAGATGCATTTTAGCACTTTTTTTTCTTACTGTAAAGTCTTACAAAGCACAGTAAGCTATACAAGCAAAAGTACTTTGGTGTTCAAGACATTGATAGATGATCTTCTACAAGCTTCATAATTTTTCTTCTACCATGAAGAATTTTCTGCTAAAACAACTTAACAGGATTATGCCAAAACCCAAATAATAAACCTTTCATCTTCCCCTGTATCTAGGCAATAAGGCACTGAAACTAAATCACAGAATACTTTTTTCAGCATACTTATTGAAAAACTGTGTTTTTAGTTTGCAACCTGAAGCCTTCAAACCATGAAACCAGTCAGTGGAACATGATGAGTCCTAATGCAAAAAGTGTGACGCAGTTAGATGGACCGCATGACGGGGTCACAAATTATTGGACAAAATAAAAAAATAAATATTACCTTTTTTGATGTGTTGATGAATTTAATCACTGTAATGTAATCGATAAAAGCATTTATGTAACAACTCTTGAAAATGTCCAATAACGAAAACAAGTTATTCTTACAACATTCTTGCAACAATTTTAAAAACCGAGACAAACCGTGGATGAGATACATAGGCACAAGATGACTTCAGACCATTAGGCAGGTTCAGCTGTGGCGTAAGCGCTATCTCTCATTGTTGAACTTTAGGGGGCCTGCTTTGAAACCAAGGGGGCACATGCACCACGGGCCACAGTGCAACTGTCAGAGTAGACTTAGATCTTAGTGGTTTCAATGCCAGATAGATTATGAAAAGTCTTGGAGGAATGCATTCTTCATTCCATTTATTTTTGCATCGACCATATTGTGGTTGTACAGTATATTTAGAACACAATTTAAGGCACCATTTCTTTATTTTAAAAAAGTTTCTAATACATAGCAATCGCAAGACGTAATCTGAATTTGAGCTGCTTTGCTGTTTCAAAGTTTTCTCTTTTTTCTTCTCCTCTCTAATCAACTTTCAATGTTATAAAAACTGAGGCTTTGTAAACATCACAGTCCCAGTTTCATGTTGATCAAAACAACTACTTCACCGAATGCCAAGAAATGCTACTTAGGCAAGTTCGAGATTTCACCAACCCTGTCTCAGGTCCAGTGACGACATCGGAGTCTGACTCAGCAAAGCCAGAGGTGCATTTAGTGCATTAGGCTGTCACGGGCTGAGCCAGACAAGGCGAAAGACTGGCTGAAAAGGTTTGTTTCCGCCATGTACTCCAGCCACCGAGAGTATTAAGTGAGTGAGTAATGTTGAAAATGGCATGTTAGGGAGCCGCTTCAATGTGGAGAGTGCCATACCTTAAAATTACTTACAGTGCTGTGATGCAAATCCAAGCAACATGACCATATCCAAAAGTACAAATTTTATCTACAAGTTTCCAATTCTCTTTTCTATTTACAAAATTAAAAAAACTGGTGCTAAACCAGCAATCAATAGCATAGTTTATGGTGCAGAGCGAGCAATGCATGAAAACCTGTACACCTTCTTCATAGGTGTTTCTACTGGGACACACTGCTATGTTGGTGTTCTGCAGGTTTGCAGTTTTAATTGATTATTTATTAATAGTAACACGTAATGAGACATCTAACCGTCTATTATCTTATTTCAGGTTCTTATATCAGATTTGGTATGAATGTTCAAATATGTACAGCTAGTCAAAATGGCAGATTATCCACGGCACAAACAGTATGCAATGAAAATGAAAGCTTTCAGAGACAAACATGGAACAATGGCAGTTCAAACATTTTAACTGCCATTTAATTGAGCGGCATAAAACAAGAGGCGGATGACGTGTTAATATGTCTGCTCTGTTTCTGGACTGTGATTTGTTTGTGACACATAAGCCTCAGGCAAATCAAACATGTATTTGAATTATTTGAATTATTTGAATCATACATGTGTATCAGCGGTTAAATAAAGTGATGGATGGTGTGGTGACTGCTTCCATATTAAATCATCCAGCGAGGAAAAATGTCAGTGTCTAAAATATTATTTTATTGATATATTCTTGAACGGCCATTTACATCCAGTGATAAATGTCTCTCGAAGTAAATTACTATAAATCAGCAGCGTATCCTTGTTTTATTTTAATATTAATATTTTTTAATATCAAATAATATTAGTTTTAATATACATATACATAGACTTCTGAAATATCATCTCTTCGGTCTGTTTCCGGTGATGGTTTTAGCTCGTGCAGCCCTGAGGATTCCTGAAGACCGTCGTGCCAATCTGGAGCCGAGTAGTATAAATGAGGTCTGACTCTGAGCGCCATGATTCCCTCAGCTAGATGTAGCATTGCTGCTCCTTCATTATGGCTTAATTAAGCCACTCAACACAGATGTGAATTCTGTATGCTGATCGTGTTGATATGCTGAGTTAAATATACTCACAGGATTTTTGTTTTCTGTATGAGGGACTTGGGGCTTCACTGCTTTTGTATGCATCTGCCAAGATGTTTATATCAGTACACATATCAGGCTGCTGCTGAAGATAATTGTGCTGAGATCCAACTACACTGGGTCGCATGAACTCATGCTTCCCTGGACCGTGGTAAAGGAACACACTGCAGTATTATGCTCCATATCATTTCATTAATTCAATTCACACCCCACTCAGACTTTAATCTTAAAAAATGTAAAATACAATTTGCATGAGAGAAAGGCAGCGAGTGGGAAATGATATGTCACACATTTGTTATATTGGGACTAAGCCATGCATTGAAAAGATAAACCGTGCGGAAATGAATGCACAGGCACACACAGGACCCCACTGTAAAGTGGCAGTGGAGGGAACATGCCAATTATCAGTGCCAATACCACCTGATGGTGAGGCAAGGCGAGTTGATCATTGCTAAATCAAGTTCGGAGCACAACGGGTCTCATGTGGTTTCAGCACAGGGCTTCCTTGATCAGATGCCAGTGCTTCATGGCTGGACCTGGATTTAGTGAGGCCTGTCGGGGCAGGAGAATGTGAATTACGGCTCAATGTTCCTCGACAGTGCTGAGCCGGTGGCTTCATTTGTTCTGACAGGCTCTTGACTGTGTGTGATGATGAGAGACAGCTCTGGGTTGGTGCTCGGCACCGGCTCTCCAGCTGACAATGTGAATTATTGAGACCCGAAGGAGCAGGAGCATGCATCAGCAGACCCCCACTCCTATTAATCCTTCCCTCAAAGGTTCCACTACAGAGACCCCCATGCTACCTCGCTGTGGCTCACGCACACTTCAAACAGTGACTGAAACATGATGGAGGCAATGCCAGAGTTTTGTTTCACTCATTTCTTTTGCATAAACAGATGATCCTTAGGTGGACGAATCCCCGAAAGAATCACAATAATTATAGTTTACAGTTGTTGCAGTGATAAATCAGAATTCAAAAGGTCAAGGAGTGAGTGAGTCGTCTTCAGCTAGCATCGGAAGCTAATGCTGTCAAGCTGAATATTCTTGTCAAATAATATCTCTCATGCATTTCCTGCAGAATCTATTGATTACGCAACCTTGCGATGCAGACCATTTCATGAAACCGAACTTGTGCCTCTGTTGAAGGAGATACTAAAACTGAATCATTCCAGGGAAAGACAAATCCTGGTGCATGTTCGTCTCTAATCCTTCCTTTGGATGGTAGGAGCATAGCAGCGCTTAGAAACACATATCACCCAGCCTGAACCATGCTGTACAGTCTTGAGGAGACAATAGTATTGGTGAGTGTATTTTCTTGTTTCATGTCTCTGCCAAGTTCACATACCCACACAGACTACTGGCGGGTGCCAACTGCTCCCCCCACGATATGACAAATTTAGAAGCCTAAAGGTATGAATATAAAGAAGAGCAAAGGCTCAGCAGACTCAGTTCGTATCTGTGCTGAAGATACACAAATGTCTACCTCAGTGACAGTTTGTGCCAATTACAGTAGTTTCTCAGCCTGAAGAATGTCATTTTGTAGTTAACCTTGTATTAAAGGAGAAATCCATCCTAGGATACTCACACACTGTTATATATCATCAAGTTTTGTAATTTGTAATTTTTCATTGTACGCAGGCTCCCTCAACCTGCCTTGTCTACTTCTACTTCTCTTAGTGATTTCCTACATTTCCCAGAATGTTGTTTGAAAAATCCCAGTGAACTTGCTGCTGCTGCTGCATACACGTCATGTTGGATGAAGCGGAAAGGAGGGAAGATTTCCAACTGCTCTGACCTGGAAGCGTTCACATGTTCAGCTCATTAGGAAGCCCTTGGCTACCTAGCTCCATTGCGACAACTTAACACGTGGCTTTGTCAACCAAATGAACTGCAGCAGGCTGTTGATCATAAACGGAGTCGATTGAGCAGAAGCCTACTCGTGTGAATACAACTAGTAATTATTATTTGTATTACCTTGTCTGTGGACTTTGGTAGACTCATGGCAGCCATGTTTGACACCCTTCCCTTATTTGTACCATCAAGTGGGGGATATCAGAGCCTTCGAAAAGTTCCCACATTTCATATTTTGGAACCACTGCTAGTTCCAAAGATGTGAATGGCTTTTCTCAGTCAGAAGATCGTATTTACGGTAGCTCTCATTAGACTTGAACGCATCATCAGCTGTATGCATAACTCAGCATGTCCCTGCGCTACATTATGAACTATTGAGGAGTGTCTCTTTCTCTTCTACAATGGATTTCTCGGTATGATTGTTCAACATTGGGGCAAATTGGTGGGACTAGAAAGAAGCCCTTGCTCTTTGAGTCTGAGGTACTAACACCAAAACCTGACGCTTACCGTTAATGTTGTAAAATTAAAAAAAATCTCCTATTAAACTCCATTATAGCTGTGTCACATGTCTATGTTCAGCCAGTTAATCACGGAAATATGAAAGAAATACACTGTCAAACAACAAAATGGAGCCAGGAATACAAGGTACATCGCTAATAGCTGTTTTAATAGAGTGTAAAGTGTTTTAGGGTGGATTTTTCCTTTAAGCATCCTGCCGTGAGGAACTGTACATTGTAACCACTGATTGAGGAAGGAGCAGATTGTCACTTCTTACATCTTATAGTATAATTTGCAACAGCATCTGCTGTCATCCCTTATGACATTACTCCTCTGGTTTAGCATAATTGTATAGCCTCTGGTGAAACTGCTATTGACTTTTTACCTGGATGGACAAGCAACATAACTCCAAGATGATATGAAAAGGTAACGGATACTGGGAAGACAGCGGCACCTTGAAACAGTAAATCTGACCAGCATATGGAGTACCCGAAGAGTGCAATGCAACAGAGACTATCCTGTTGCACATATGCAGTCAGATAATCTCATTACTTAGGGAGAGCAGTCTCCACGTATTGGCATGTTGTCTTAGGTTAACACACCCACACAGAGAGAATGTGTTGTCTGTTCGTATCCATCTCACATTCAATACGTTTGTATGTGTTGGTTAAGTGGCATAGAGATCTTTGCTCGACACTAATGAAGGTTGCAATTGATTTTACATTCCGGGAATGCAGTATTCTGAGGCCCTGACGTCGGATTGGGCTGCTGCAACATCACGCTGCCTGTGTATTGTTGCACTATTTAGTGCTTTTGGGGGAATAATTCAATGTTGACTTGTATGTGTCTGATGGATTTCATATCAGGCAATATGAATTTCATGTATATTGACTGTTTCATTCATTTAATCCAAGAGTCATGATTAAGAGAGTTTAAATTATATACAGCGTCTAGATTTCTGATATGCCTGCAACCGCAACATCACCATACGCTGTTCTACATTTCCTTGAGTATAGGCTTTATGGAAATGTGTATGTTGGAGTGAAAATAACACCTCAAGGTGAACATATAACAGCCTTCTTTCCTTCAATTATGTATGTCTGAATCGACAAAGTAGGGCGTTGTTTTGTTGTGCGTCATTTAGAGGCCATCATTCCTGACTGTCAGGAACAATAAGATCTCTGGGGGAGAAAGCCTCCTGATTGTGTAGTCATATCATTGGGTCTTAACCTCTGTTGAATTGAATAAAATTCTGCACCAGGAAGGACACATTATTGAATTGACAGCTCCATACCCGATTGAGTCAAGTCCTCTCCTTCATGCAGCAATATATGCATTTGATTCCATAAAACTAGATTACTTTGATATCCGTCACATTTTTTTCCGCTCAATGTTTTCACACAACATCAGCATCATCTTTCATTACTCCTCCTATTTTGGAAGTCCTCCATGGCACTCATAAATACTGTGGATTATTCAATTGCTGTCAACCTGTCTGCTGCCTCAGAAATGTATTGCTACCATAGACGGCTATGGGATTCAAGGGGAGTGCTCCTGAATCTCAGAGCCAGGTTGATTTCAATGTGAGGGTGGGTGTATGTGAAGCACTCCCCAGCCACAACGCATGATTCACTGACACAGGATTTGCCCACTTGCCCAAGGCTATACCTGATCTGTGCGTTGGCCTCACAGATGCCACTGGGCTTGAAACATGTAGCTGCAATGAATTATTAACATTATAGGCAGCGGCGGGGAGAGATACAGAGGATGGTCAACACATATCTAACTATAGTGAGGTAAAGCTTGTGAGAGTGTGAGAAAAGACAGATGCACGGATAAAAAAACACTTTACTGGGAAATATATTTTTTTTATCCAATTGGCCTTTACTATTCATTCATTTCTTTGTCATTCCTTTCATTTGGAAAAAAAAGATTTTTGACATAGCAAAGCTACTAAAGGTTTTGGTCCATACACTCAACTAGTTATGAATGTATTTTTGCAGATAAGCAAAGTTAAATTAAAACAGTCATATTGCAGGTCAACAAACTCAGTGCCCTGCTCAGAAACAGATCCCTTCTCAGAGGCAGCTTGAGGCTTAAGGAACAATTCATGAATATTTTAGTGTCACGTTTCGACAGAAGTAATGCAATGCTTGTTGACGCCACAAGAAGAGACCTTTTACTCACATCAGTGTCTGCCTTGTTGAAGGTAAGTGCAGTTTTACCTAGAAGGCAAATATGATCAAGTAGCACTAAGATGATGCAAAGCTTACAGATACCAACAGAGTGAATTCCTATGCAAAAAAAATAACCCACATAGCCATTTGTACAACTATATCCTGCGACTGTGGCAATAAAAACAGAAGATTTACCTGCATTCCTGCAAAATGGAAAATACGTATAAAATATGGTCTGATCTTCATCTAAATCATAACAATAAACAATGTGATTTAACAAATAACACAAAAAAAATGTACTTTTACCTTTTTTATTGAACATATTGTTCAAACGTTAACAGCCTAAGCTAGAGGTGTCCTGTCATATAAAAACCCCACAAAGTTTGGTTACCAACAGAGTCTGCTCTCCAAAAAGAAAAGACATTTCAGAGGACCTCCAGAGAAGAGTTGTTGAGGCTCATGAGGCTGGAAAAGGCTGCAAAAGCATTTCCAAAGTCTACAGTCCATCTACAGTCAGACAGATTGTATACAAATGGCGAAAAATTCAGAACCATTGCTGCTCTCCCTAGGAGTGGGCGTCCAGCAAAGATCACAGGAAGCACACTGCATTATGGTCAAGGAGATAACAAACCCTGAAGTAACAGCTGAGGATCTGCAGGCATCTCTTGATCTGTCAACGAGTCCACGATAAGAAAAACACTAAAAAAAGAGTGATGTTCATGGGAGGATACTGAAGAGGAAACCACTGCTCTCCCCAAAAAACATTGCTGCCCCTGTCAAGTTTGCCAAAGATCACCTGGATGTTCCACAAAGCTACTGGAATAAGTTCTGTGGACAGATAAAACAAAAATGAACTTTTTGGCAAAAGGGCACAACGCTATGTTTGGAGGAGAAAACCCACCTCATACCAACAGCAAAATTATATCAGGAAATTCTACAGGAAAACATCAGGGTAACAGTCCATGATCTGAAGCTTAACAGAGGTTGGGTCATGCAGCATGACAATGACCCCAAACACAAAAGCAAATCAAAAAACCGAATTCACATTTGATAATGAGTCCTGACCTTAACCCTATTGAAATGTTGTGGGATGACCTGAAGCAATTCATGGCTTCACATCACAAAAATGTCAATGAACTGAAAAAGTTCTGTCAGGAGGAATGGTCCAAAATACCTCCCAACCGTTGTGCAGGTCAGATAAGCAACTACAGGAAATGTTTGGTGAGGTTATTACTGCTAAAGGAGGTTCCACCAGTTACTAAATTTCATGGTTGACACACTGTTTACAATCCAAGCTGTTAATGTTTGAGCAAAACGTTCAATAAAGACATGTAAAAAAACAAATCTTTGTGTGTTATTTGTTAAATCACATTTATACAGGAATGCAAGTAATTCAAAGGGGCTCATGACTGTATGTGTCTAGCACATTGAGCTGGTTCCTTTCTCTTCACAGAGATCTTTAATTAGTACATATACTCTACACTGAGAAATGTCAACACTCAACAGCGCTCATATTGTTTCTCCATCCTTAACTCAACATTTTTTTGTTTGTTTGTTTTTTTTAACAATTTTTCGAGAACTTGTGGTGCATAATATTTAGACTGAATGAGTAATTTACCTTTTTATTTGAAAATATGTTTGATGAACCCACAGAGAGAACAAGACACAGTAAAAATAAAACTTGCCATCTTTTTGCTGTTGTTTTTGAATACTAAAAATTGTAATAATATTCTGGAAAAGTTTTAGTGGAAAAGTAAGCAGTTCAACCACAGGTCAATATTAAAATACCACAGAGCAGAGATAGGGCTTCTGTGTCCTCCAGTCATATGCCTCTTTCATAAAAGAGACGTGGCTATTTCCAAGGTCAAATAAAACACCAGCTGCAGACACAACAGATTGCACTCTACCACTGTCTAGTGGGACTTCAAAAGATTTTGCTGCCCTCAAATTTATTCCATATTTCATGCTCAAATGTGTGTGTCAAAAGTAAAATTTGCAGACATATGACAGTATAAATGAAGCAAGATGAAATATGACAGGCTATTTGGCCTTTTTCAGTCAATTGGACTAAAGCATTTTCTTTAGCTGACTATTTCACCTCCCATCTTTGTCTTCGACTGGGCTGAGGATTTTGTCAAACAGGGCAAGTTTTCAGGCTCCTCCACTCAACTAAAGCAGCATGTTTGTTTTGCTGTGGCCTTTTCCCTGGGCAAACAGTGCTGCTGTCACATAGGGATCCTGAGCCTCGCTGAGCTCTGAATACAGACATGGCCTGTCTATCAAAATGGCTCGGTCAGCACAATTCCTGCAGTGCAAAGAGACTTCCTCCCAAGGTACTCCCCCACCCCACCCCACTACTCCTCACCCGGCCTCTAATAGCACTCCACTTGATGTGTGAGAAGCACAGCTTGTGGTAGACCACAACGCATTGAATCATTGTTTGCTGATAAAACACTCAACCCAGTGAACGCGTAGAGTCCATCTCCAGAGTGATAGCAATGACTGCAGATGAGTGTATGGAAGTCAATTCCATTTAATTATAGCCAGATATAATAGCATTGTGTTTATTACCAAGGGAATGTCAACTGTACAGGATACTAATTCCCAGGTTTAATTCCATATTTCTCAAGGCACCAGTCTTGCAAGGGTTATCAACAAATAGGATTGGGGAGGATTTTGGTTCATGACTATAAAAGGATAATCGCATGACTTCTCCCTCAACAGCTTTCTGTGAAGGGCTCACGTTGTGTAATTGGACTGGCTTCCCAAATGAGATACAGAATATGAGGGGTGAATGGTTGAATGGTTATTCTCTCCGTCCCTTAAAGCATCATTCTCTACCGCAGTAATATAGCATAAATAAACAGCACACTTGTGGCCTCAAACTTTTTTACCACATCATTATTGGACCAAAAAAAAATGCAGAGAGAACAATAGTATACAATGTCAGGTAAGGCTCCCAGACAGGCTCTGTCAGCGAGACAAAGGGTCTCAATTCAACAATTACCCATCAACAAGAAATCTGCGCTCAGATAAAAATAGCATGCAATACATGCAAAGCTTGTTCTAACTGAGAAGCTACAGGCAAAACAGGCGGCAGTGAAGACTGTCAAATTAGGCACCAAATTAAGCATTAGATGGCAAAGACATGGCTGGTAACTGGTGTGCTGTAGCGTAACACAAATGCTCTAGGAAGTAAGGTTGGAAGGTTGCTCCCCAATGTAATGGACCCTTACAACCCTGTGAAAAAAACAAACAAAAAAAACAACAATTATCACCAATTACCACATGCCTCCAAATGAGTATTGTTGAGTCTGTTAATCTACACAGTGAATCTGAAGCTTTTTTTTAGGGGTGAGGTTTGATAGGAGCTGTACACCATCCTGTATATGGATTTAATTTGTGTTAAACTGACAGCAGTCGTAATTTGAAATGCTCTCTCCCATATCAAAGACCCCTCAACACGAAATGTGCTCAATGTAAGATATCTTGATTGATGTATTGTTGCCGAATTGGCTGTAACCTAACAAGCAGTTATAAAATATAGACTTACTGAGCATTTCTCAGCTTTGATATGGGAGAATTTGTTAGGCTGTGTGTGAGATTGCCCACAAAATCTTGAAATTTCGTTTCAGAAGACAGGTAATGACGAATAATCCTGGAAAGCAGGTAATATAGTGATGCAAGTGAAACCGCAAGTCTTTTTTTATAGTGCACTCTGTGAAAAGCCTTTACATTTTTAAATATGATTTCAAAGCATCCATACTATCAACAGAGATGTTGTGTATGATATGACATTTAATAGCTCTCTGATATGCATATATTATGACTTCCAAACCAAACATCAATTGATAATTTTTACCTTAAAAATACATTTTGTGAAATAAGCTTGTTGATCAATCTACGCGTTGTGTGATGAAATGATTGATTGCCATTATGGGGAATCAATCATCCCATAAATTGCCATTAGTGTGTTGTATTTTCAAGCTCCTCAGAGCAGCAAGACAGCTCTTCTCCAGGTGATGAATGACTAGGTTTTAACAGCTGAGGTAAGAAAATCCTGTTTCGGTTCTCCTAGATCCTAGTGCAGGTTTTGACATAGTTGATCATTCTGTCCTACTTGAGCATCTCAAATACTGGGTTGACATCTATTGCTTTTGGCTATAGATGCTTTCCTTCCTATCTGCGGGATAAAATTGAGGCTATTGGAAAGTCTAGGTCATTATTGGCAAAAGTTACCTGTGGTGTCCCCCAGGGGTCTATTCTGGGTCCAATCCATTTCCCAGTATATATGCTATCCTTAGGTCATATAATTTGCAAAAATAATATTAGTTTGCATTGTTATGCTGACGATATCAAACTGTACTTCTACTTGTGTGAAGACAGATGTGCTGTGTTGACAGTTGTGCTATGTTGTGTTTTCTACAACTCAGGAGAATGTGTGTGTGACTGTGACTGTGATCCATGTATTTAATTTGTCACACACTGACTATTGTAATTGAGTGTACTCCTGTTTTATCTAGAAGAAAATATCCAGATTACAGTCCAAAATGCTGCAGCCAGACTCCTGACATGAACAAAGAAGAGTATATTACCTCATTTCAGCTGCCCAACATTGGCTGCCAGTGCAGTTTAGGATTGATTTTAAAATTTTATTGATCCCCCTCAAGGCATGTTTTTGACTAGCAGCTAGCCATATGTCTGAGCTTTTAACCACTTACAAGCCCTGAGATCTTCTGGCAGCTTTTGGTCTTGCTCTTAGGCTGAAGGCTAAGGGTGATGGAGCTTTCTTCATCAGGGCCCCCAGGAGCTTAAAACACTTTTCAAAATATACTTTTTTAAGGTTTACCTTTTCTTGAACTATGGACTGTATTTTGTTTTATTATTATTTTAATTATTCTTATTATTAAAACAGAATGCCTTGTTTGGAAATACATGTTCATCGCTGTTGGCATCTGAATCAGTTTCTGTCCACAGACAGAAGAAAAACATCAAGTGGTTCTCCCCACAGTGTTCTAAAATGAATTTGTGACAAGAATCATGAGTTTGTTACAATAAATTATTTATACTGTATTAATTATTCTAAATAAATATTTTATAATTCATTCATATAATTTATTCTTAGTAATCTACACAGAAAGGCTATTTAGAGTTGGGTGAATGAACATACAATATGTCAAACTTTATGCTGGAGACAGAGATGAAATTGCTATCAATCTTCTTGTTGCATAGCTTGTTTATCAAATAGCTTATACGCCAAAATTCAGTTGTATCTCTTAATCAACTACAGCTTACATGTCATTCCTATTAATGAAATTTAACTCAATAAAGTGTGTAAGCAAGTTCCTCTGACTTAATGCACTGTGGCAGACTGGGCTATCCGCCACAGAAAAACTGTGGAAAAGACTACATCCCCCAGCTGACAACAGCCAGTCGGCCATCTTGCCCCAGCCAAGGAACATTACTAACCAGCCAGGTGGGAGCTGATTTGCCTCACCAAAAAGGATTTAAGGATTTAAGCTCTCTGTGGTTTCCAGAGTCCAAGAGAGGAGACCATCCAGCGAGGCTGCTGAAGGTTAGTTGATTACTGAAGCTAAGTTGTTTTTCCGTTAATCATTTTGAATCCTGCCTACTGTGCAATCTGTGCCAGGAATCTGCACACAGATTGGGCTTGTGACCCCTGACTTTTCCCCTGAGGCTGCTACAGCACAATAAAGCATCTCCTCTCTCATCCTGCACATCCTGTGCTGCTAATGCCATCAGTATTCAGTTTAATGGCTTCAAATCTACATGGTCCCTTTCTGTGTGGAAATTGACGTCGTAATGCACAGGGAGCCATGGTATATTTATGGAATCGCCCCCTCTCTGTCCAAATCAATACTTTGATATATGAGTGAGTCTTTGGCATATTTTTGTTCTCACCTCCAGATTGGCTTGCACTTTAATTGGTGAAATCTATCCCAGTGATTAGGCATAATTCACATTGGGCGCTGTGTAATTCACCAGTAATTAAAGCACTGTGTTAAGAGGTAGGGTTGTTTTAATTAATTAAAGCTAGACTCTCCAAATGTAGATAAAATCAATGGAATATTCCTCTCTATTCATAATTAGTATTATTAGCAGCATTTCAGTGAAATTGAAATTGAAAAATTGCCGACTGGCCCCAAAGTAATAACATATACTTAGACACGACGCGACTCAAGACCGCATCTTGAGACCGCAGCACTGTGCTTGGTATCAGGTGTGAGACTTGAACTTGGCAGTGGAAACCGGTTTTGAGTCAGATTGCGCGTGGTTAATCAAAGCAAGACAAATTCAGCTAATGGGGCACTCCAGACATGAACGTATCTCAGTTTATCTGCAATCTACTTCAGTAAACACACAAACACGTCTGAGAAAAAAATGATCAGAGCCTGGTTTCCCAGAAAGCATCTGAGACTACAACCCCAAAATGCATTAGTTAGAACAATCCCCACTGATGTATATTTATGTGATTTTGAAAACATTCTGACAGTGCACTGAACACATTAAATGGGATTATACTTTTGAGGCGGGAATCAAAACACTATCACCATTGTCCCTGATCTGAGCACACAAATTGTTTGGTTATAAAAATCCCGGCTGATTTATATTTATGTGATTTTGAAAAGGTTCTGACAGTGCGCTGAGCACGTTAGACAGGGCTGTACTTTAGAGGAGGGAATCAGGTCTGGAGAAGAGATTTGCCATTGCCTTCGAAAATTGATTTCTTTTGGTTGTAAATAATTAAATATGAGATAAGCTTCTGGGTCTGTAGTTTGCCTCTTTCAGGTCTCTATCTTCACAGCCACCAGAAAGGCTCTTTTTTTGTCTCATGTAGCAACAGAGCTGGTCACAGTGGAAAGCTCAGTGAGGTTTTACAACAGGCAAGTATGGAGACAAATCAATCAATCAGAATCAATCTTCAGATGACTAACTACGGACCGTTTTCAGATGCAGTGAACTGAGTAATGTGCGCCCAATTGCAGAGTAACTTATGGGAGTGTGAAAATCCTTTTTCTCTCTCTAAAGAAAATAGCCCATCATCCTCTATTCACCACATGGAATGATTGATAAGGCAGAGCATGCAAAGTGTCAACACATATTGTTTAGGCAGATATGTCCAAAGTCATTTGCAATCTTGTCTTATCTTTCCCTGAAGTAGCAAATAATGTTTAATAAGTAGTGAATGATTGGTGTGAATTACTTGGTGGCCCATAACTATGCACAATGATGAGGGAGCCAAAATGATGATGAACGAGGCTGAACATAGCTATTCGGTGGCCATGACCCATTAATGATGTTAGATGGCCAAATGAATTGATTGCATGTGTAAAAATAATAGTTTTCATTATATCATTATTGCTGCTTTAAATGATTACTGTCAAACACGGTCAAGCACTTTTCCCAAACGCTGTGTCTCTATTAGGACTGTGTAATGCTCCAGGGACTGCATTTTCTAATCACGTGTATCATGCATATTTGTCATGCAGAGAGCACCATAAGCCCAATGTTCAGGCATTATGCTGCTAGCTCTAGCATGCATTAAGATAACTGGCATTCTGTAAATATTAGTCTTGCTACACATTTTCAGCCTGAGTGACTCCATTCATATTAAGAGGTGACAAACAGATGGGATGTGCTAGCTACAAAAAGAGGCAGCGGCTTAGAGCTGTCAAATCAATTCTGGGAGAAGTTGCAATGCAGCCTGTGCTAAACGATCACTTAATCAAATAGAAATGATGCAGCACCATTTTTAGTTCAGAAAGAAATATATAACACTGTCAGTGACAGTGTTATCAAGCAATCATAAGCTGAGCCATTGAAAAACACATCTGGAAATCTGCCCATTTTTCAGTTAATCTAAAGAAAAAGGAAAAGGGGTTTCAAAGTGCAATTCATGCTGATAAATATAGAAATGAGTTATTCTTAACTAGCACATCTAATTTTTGTATGCAAAATGTACCGCTATTCCTAGACGATTCAAGCTGGTCTGTGGTTCAGGCAGGTGAAGAATCTGTGATTTTTTTTCCGTTATGTCAGAACCAAACAGCATTTGATGTTGCCTAAGGGTATTTTGCTGGTGAATTCCTTGTCTAATTCAAGAGGATTACATATGACAAGTAAAATAAGAACACACACACACACACACACTTGGGGAACCACCCTCCATTTTAGATAGCTTGGTGACAGATGAAATACACAATGAAAGTTTATTCCCCTTGAAAAGACACAACAGACCTTCAAAGGTGAGAAAATCATGTTTTCAACTCCTTCACCCTTTTCATGCTTCCCCCCTACAGCCTCTCTTGCACAGCTCATCACCTCCTTCCTCTTCATGTGAAACTAGCCAATAGATGTCCAGCTGATAGATAAATATATAAATTACTAGCGTGAAGGCCTGAGCTTTAGTTCTGTCACCACAAATATATACTCACTCACTCACTCACAGGGATCTGCTTTGGCAGAGGTTGTATCGTGCTTGGAGGGTTTTAGGAGTAGGAGTTCTGAAGTCTCTGATGAGAGACAGAGAAAGAGTGGGAGCGGGGGCTGTTATCACTTCGCTGGCAATTAATCCTTGTGTGTTGCACTCCCACATATACTGTACACAGCTCCTGTGTTGCAGCCCCTAATTTACAGGCTGAGAGACAGCAGGTGTTCAGGGCAAAGTAAACAGAGGGGAAGTTGGAGGGAGGGTTCGTCCGACCTGCTCCGGTCTGCCATTATGTGGCTGCCCACTGGACTGAAAACAAGGAAACAACTCTCTTGGCATGCAAACACTGTTTAGCCTTCCCAATCCAAGTACTAGACCAGGGCCTAAGGTCACACTTTCAGAGTAGGCTCTGCGAATGTTGCTTTGCTCCTGAGGCATCAACCAGCGAGGAAATTAACAGACACATTGTGTTTGTCAGTCTGCTCCTGTGGGAGAGATGGCTGACTGCCACGCTGATCCTTTGTCTTGATCTCCTCAGTTGAACCACTCCATTATTCAAAACATCAGTTTACCCTCCACCCCAAGTGGTCTTCAATATCAAGTGAAGAAACCTATTTCTGTGAGATAATTACTCAATTAAACTAAATTTCTGAAACTCCTGGACTATAGCGGCTACAGCGTAGGTTGTATTTTAGCACTGCAAAAGGAGTAGCCTCAGCTGCAGTAGTATAATTAGCATACCGTCAGATGTCATCCAGTTGGCCTCCAGACTCGTTGCAATGACCTTTACCACCGTTTGAACTTCCTCCCACTGTTAAATATACATTCTACATCAACACATGGTGCTCTTTTTTTCAGACACATTTGGCTGACATTTTCATGCGAATCACTGAGATGTCCATTTGACATTTTTTATTCTATTTTTTTTTTATTCCGGAAGGCTTACCACCAGACTGTCCCTGTACAAAGAGAGCTCACTAACGTCTATGTAATAACAATGATGCACTCTCTGACTACACACTACTGATGCTGCTCATTTGCTGAAATCCATGTACTTTGAGCATTTGCCGCAGTGTGTATGTGTTTGCATATATGTATGTATGTGCATGCGAATGTTCATTGTGTGTGTGTGTGTGTGTGTGTGTGTGTTCACATGCCAGTTAGAATGCACTGTTTGCATGAGCCAAAGATTCACATTTTATTTCTCTCCAGTGTTTGACATGACATGTCAAATCACATCTCACAGCAAGATGCCAAGAATGGTTTCCAGACCAGCAGCTCTTCTTGTCCACTCAACAATGGCCTCGTTGTCATTTCCAGCCATCGATGTAGAGGCAACTGTCTGTCCAAAGGGATCTTCTGTAAGCCATGGAAATAACAATGGCTGAATGGGACCATGGGGTTGAACATGACCGTCGGGCCTGTGGGCCAGAACAGTGTGGTAAATACAAGGCTAGCAGAGTGTATGCTGCTAGGAGCAGCTGGTATGAATAGCTTTAGAAATGCATGAGTAGGCTGTCAAAATGATGTGATCTGACATTTAACCATTTGTGATGTATGGAACAGAGAATATGTTGAGATAACCAAGGACAGTGCTATAGTTGTTTTGTGGCACTGGAGAGGAAAAAATATGACTTAAAGTGGTGCATTTGCTGGCAATAATGGAGCTCATAGTGTGCATCTAAAGCATCTCATTTTGTAGATGTCATACATCGTGATCAGTGGAGGCTTTCATACTGTATTACCACCCAAAGATGCCTTTGAGATAAGAAAAGCTGCCAGACTTGTGCTCTCAAAGATCCATGCATGTCCCTCTTAAGCAAACATTTGCATTCACCACAGATCTGTTAGTGTATCAAGTAGTCTTCATGCAAAGTGCACTCCTCTGAAAAATCAAGGCTGATTTTTGAGCTCAAGGTTGCAAAATAGTACTCTGACCTCAGTCCACTTAAAATAAATAAAGTACAACCAAACCATCCATTTATCAAACAAGCCGAGAACGCTTCTTGAGAATGCACTGTGCCTCGGATTTCAGCAATTATCATCTCAAGTGCCAGAGCAAACTTGTCTTCCCAACATAAATTGCAGCATTAGGGTTATGAAAATTCATGTTTAATGATCTTTATACTTCATTTCACTGTAATGTTTTGCGTGTTCTGCAGATTAAAGGAAATTCTACTTTTCAAGGTTGTTTTAATGCTGCGTACTGTACATAAAATACATACATACCAGTTAATGCATGTATGTCAGCAGAATATTAAGAGTAAATGAGCTCTAACGGGGGTTTCAGAGTTGGTGAGGTGAGCAGCACACGGATAGGAACATAAATAAAATATCTGGGTTGTTTACCAGGGTGACCTTATAACCAAGAACGCTAGTCATAGTCTCCATAGCCTCAGTGTCTGTCCCTTTGTCTGTGAGCTGATTGGGTGCCCAGGCCTCCGGACACCCAATGCATGTTCACTCAGGCAGACACTTTGCCTTGGAGCATGACTTCTGTTCTGTTAATGTGCAGCCTCAACGGTGACGTGGCCTGGGACAGCACAGTGCACCGTCGTCCACCTCCACTCTCTCCGTGGCAGGCAGCTCAGCCTCCCCCAGCGCCGTCAGCCTAACACTCAATCCATCAGCCATTAACCATCCCACAGAGCAACTGCAGATTTCACCCAGCCATCACGCAATAGCCAGGTTGAGATAAAAGTAGTCTCTGGCCTTTCATGCCCACTGATATGCATTTAAATCATATGAGTGACAGATGTGGATACAAAAAAATATGCTATATGCTATGGATAGAGGATAGTGAGTGAAACTGGAGAAAGGCAGATGAAAAACAGAGCCATAGATAGAGATGAAATGTTAGGTAGAGGGCTGGCTCTACAAATGCTGCTGGAGCTGCAACATCTGAGAAATGTCTGCCAGTGGCTCAACAGAAGCAAATAAATATAAATTGATTGGAAGTGAACTCCCACAGAGCCTGCAATGTGCTATGCTGTTTATAGACGGGTGGAGATGCCAAGGGAAGTGCTATGGGCTTTCGAGAAAAGTGGTTGTCTGCACACTAACACAGAATTACTAGACAGCACAGTTCAGCGAGGTTTTGGAGTTCTTCCTTATAGGAGCGTATTAAAACACAGGCAAATGTGAAACTGTAACTGTCTTTGTTGGGCCAGACGTGCAGTTGAAAGAATGAATAGCTGACAATGATGGATAGCGCGTCTTTGGCAATGCACTGTAAATTGTTTATTGTCAAGTTCAGTGTAAATTACTGGTAATAAAGCTAGCCGGTAACATGTTTTCATGTTTCAAATGTATTTAAAGGTCTATTATATGATTATGTTGCTATTTAAAAATCTAGATAAATTACTAAATATACTTTTTGTTGGATATGGTAAGTGAAGCACAAATCACTTTTCTCTTTGTCGTAGCTAAAATCAGATTTACGTTAGTTGTTTCTACTGTAGGTAGGTAGCGTGCTATGTGGCAGCAATAGTGCCACACAAAGTTGCCATAGCTGCTAGTGTTGATATGGCAGCTACTCTAGAGGGAAAAAATCTCCTCCTTGTTCAGCTTTTGATAAAATGAACACAGAGAGAGAGAGTCAGAGAGGAACAGTGTTATTGAAAAAAGAGGTCATAGTTCCAAGAAATGTATCCATTCATGTTGAGACCGAGACGAGATCAAGACCGTGACTTTTTGGGGACTCAAAAAATGACTTCATGTTAATCAGGGGTTATATGTGGATGGTGGCCGGTGGCTACCAATGATTGGTTTGCGTTCCCACAGCGTATCCTCCATGACACCAAAATGGTAGAATTTCTGCTCCTTGCCCCCTAATTAACTCCTGATGTTAATGATGAATAAAATTAACTATGATACACAAGGTGCCAGCAGAATGTGCTGACTGGGGATGTTCAGCTCACTAACACGGAAGCCAATTTCAACATCTGGCTTTGTTTTGGTTCGGTGATGAATTATATCTGAAACGTTGTATATTTGGAATGTGTTAAATAGTTTTGTTATGCTTCATTGTGTCACACACATGGCAAGAGTAGCTAGTGTCCCCCTTTATGCACAATGAAAGCGTTTCCAATTAGATTTCAAATGCCATTGCAAGTCAGTCTCCCCAGGCATTATATGAATAGAAGTCTCCCAGGACTGGAGATATTATATCTCATTACTGACAGCACCAGTCACCTGGGACTCCAATCAGAATAGCTGAGCACTTAAGCAATTGGCTTTTCTCTTACTGCCTTCCTGAGATTGATTGGGTTTGGTCTCCCCAAGTACCACTTTAATGTCAAACACATAATACTGTACATTGACCAGATTTCAGGTGGAAAACACTCAAAGTAAGAATACAATCTGCCTACCGGTGTGTTCACTTAGGTTGGATGTAAAGAGAATTAGCCACTTCTCAGTTTCTAAAGTTGAATGTGCGTCCATGCAAAGTAAGGGTGGATCGTTTGGGTTTTCTTCTGTACTTTTTGTTTGTATTCTTGAATGGTGGTAAAACAAAAAAACAAAAAAAACAATTCAACAGCACTGCACTCAGCACCAGATGGTTTCCTTTTGGTATGAGCTTATCGTTTGTGAAAAGGATAGATCTAAATAGGAGTGCAGTAGAATGCGAAAGGTAATCACTAATCTTTAATGGGTTGAATTTTTAAAAAGTAGCTAAAAGATAGCCTTTCCAATTAGTGCCATAAAATCTGACAGTTTATATGATGAAAGTAGTACAAAAAGCTGGCAGAGGCCAGGCTGGCTGCCTGTGATTGTCTAAGCCGGCTGTGAAAACTGAGGCCAGGCTGGCTTACCTCCGATACAGGCTGTTCTCGGTTTCTTTCTGTATCGGAGAGATCATATTTCACTGTATGCCAAAATTTGGCAGTTTAATATTTCCTTGCTCACCAGCAAACATACACATATCTCACCAGTGTCCAAAATTAAGTTTTTGGCTCACCTGCCAAGAGTTAGGAAACTCAGAAAAATGACCTGCCAAGAATAAAAATAAGTAGTACTTAAGTACTTATTTTTACAGAAATATGTCACCATACCAGTTTTCAATGCTATTTTGTGTATAGCTGCATAGCAAACTAGCATAGCATAGTTTCAAAGTTTGAGAGCAGGTAAAGACCAAAAACTGAGGCATTCAAATGTTATTGTCTCAAAAGCTACTTGATTTTTAGTTGATTTATCTGCCAAAGAAAAATTTTACTAGCATTTGGTGCTTGGCAGGTGTTTCAGAACGTATATTTTGTAGATCATGACTTCATACTTCTGTCTCACTGATAAGGGGTTGTTCTTCATTTCAACATGCTTATCCTCCTCCTATCGTCCTGCAGTTTTAAAAGTGTGTAAATCATTTTTTTAAAGCAGATAGGACCTTCTTTGGGCCCACCTTTTTCCAAACCAAAGACTCTAGCCACGTGATGAACTCACAAGGTCTTACCTACAAGCATGAGTTTACTGCATTCTTCTCCTTGGGGTTTCTGTAAAATTGTTCTCCATTAAACCTAATTTGTTGACCAAAGTCATCCATTTCCTCTCTCTCTCTCTCCCTCTCAAGAAGAAAAACATATTTATTTTTAACAGCAACGTGGTGAACAAAAATGAGAAAGAGGAAAACAGTGAACGTGCAGAGACAGAACCAGTAGCTTAGATGTCTTCACGGTACCAGGGTAGTTTCTGATGTCTACTACTGACTAACATGCAGCCTAGCTTGGTTTGCTTAAAATACAAAGCTCTCCTTAGAAACATGGCTACGGGGGCCTTAACTTAACAGAGCTACAGTCACTATCTTGTTGTGCACACTTGCTCCTGGGGCAGGTCTGCTTTGGAAGGACAAAATGCTGTTGGGCTCCATGGAAGCAACTGCCAACATCTTTTGCATTATTTCTCATCGGTTAGCCGTGTCTCTGTACGTGTCAGGCAGCACGTGGCTGCTACACTATATCTAGTTTTTTCCAAGAATAACTCAGCTCTGTATTTTATATGAAGAAGGATATTAATTTTGCCCCTTTCAAATAACATCTTGCAGAAAAGTTTCATTTTCATGCATTATGGATATGTCTGAGAGACGAATGCTCTGTTTATGCAGTGGTCATGTTGTGAATTCACCATCAAAGAGGCCTTTATTTTCTCCCCAAATTCCAAGGTTACTGCTCCGGTATGTGACCCACATTTTAAACACATCACACAATAATGGCTTATGTCAAAGCTTGGATAGATTCCTAGAGCTTTGCAGTGGGGGGGGGGGATAAACTATCGCTGTTCATGCAACTTAGCTACCACAGTAATTCAACCGTGTTAAGACTGGGACAAAATGATATGTGTCTAATATTAGAGGGCTCTCTCTCTCTCTCTCTCTCTCTCTCTCTCTCTCTCCCCGCTGTCTTTCTGTCAATAATTAGTGAAGTGCAGACATTATGCAGACATCCTTACAGGAGGTGTTGGTGATGATACCACTTCAAGCACATTAAATATGTATTTTTCTTTAATTAGGAGCTATCAGCTTGCAGGTACAAAATCCCCTTTGTTCAGATTTTACAGTGCACCTGCATTCAGCAGTTGCATGGCCCTGACTTGGTTGAGGCAAATTGACTGTCAGTGCTCTTCACGGGGACTCTCCATTATGCTGTCTCTTTCACCATCGCACACCCCCGAGGCTATGAAGCATTTTGCTTTCTCGCTGCTGCACGCCGCCTCTCCTTCCTTGTCCATATGAAGAAACAGCCCTTTCACCTTTCACAGCTCTGTCTCTGTCTCTTTATCGCTCTAACTCTCCATTACAGGTCTTTTTTTTCCACATTCAGCCATCAAGAACAATATTTTCAGCCTGTTTTCAAACACAGCAATACCCTAGAATGTATTTTAATATCATAAACCAAATAGCGCTTATAGGCCTGGAAATAAATTGTACTTAAGCGCAGCTTGGTTGCACTACAATGGACTGGTGACCCATCCATCCAGTATCCCTGCCCTTTGTCCAACGTAAGCTGAGATAGGCTCCAGGAAAAGAAAATGAATGAATGAATGAATGCAGCTTGGTTCATGACCTAGAAAAAAATTATGTTCAAGAACTGGGGCAATGCAATCAAATAATCTACAACTCGTTTCAGGCCTTTAAGTTGTTGTTCTGAGATATTATTGAATTTTAAATGTACAGTAATTAATATTGCAATTCAATGAATGTACACAAAAATGTGATAAAGTAGTTTTAGCTGCTTGAACTGGGATGTGGACACAGATCAAAATGACCTAGGATTCAAAGTCTAGGTCACTGCATTAGGAAGCTGTTAGCATTTACATATAAAAAGTGGTTCTTGCATCAGCAAGATCTGAAGGGCAGTCAACAAAGCTGAAAGGCTTTTCAACAATAACAAAATGGACAACTGAAAAACATAAAACTCATCCATGACATGAAAATCTGAACAACCCAAAGCTGAAAGTAGGAGAGTGTGCAATGCCCCTTCACATTTGTCTAGCTCCCACTTTCAAACCCTTTATTGGTTATAGAGATGAAGATAACGGCCGTGGCCTCTCCAACAGAGAGAAGCAATAAATCAGACAATAAATAAATAAATCACACAATAAATCACACATACCAGTAGGCAAAAATATGTTATTAAAAAACTTGCATATGACCTTTCCCGATGCAATATTTACTTAACTTGAAGGTACTGTAAATTAAGTACTAAAAATGGTCCTACCATAGTACTCAATGTCCTCTATGAAACTATTTCATCACATTTAAAATGTAATGTAGTTTGCACTTGCATTGTTATTGATGACAAGCCTGTCTCCTTTTCAAGCCAGCCTGTTGAAAGTCCACGGCTGGAGGTAAAGGAAAAGAGAGGCCTGTCTTTGACAAGGCTTTTTCTTGATAATGTAATATCCATTGTTTCTCACATACAAGGAGAATTTCTTGTGTTACTCCCATAGATAACAAAAGTACAGAAATCACAGATCTACATTTCTTATGCCTTTAAGCTCTGTAGCAGGAGCCTCTGTGTGATCGGTTCAGGAAATTCAAGGTCTCTTTTTGATTTAGGAAGCGAACAGAGCTCATAGTCCCACCAGCACCTTGGAGCTCGAAACGCCAGGAGCAGCTAGTCTTACCCAGCTTGCTCGCCACCCACTGACAAAGAGCAGCAGCCCAAGCAACGATAACGCAAGGATATATCACTGTCCCTGTTATTAATACTGTCATTTACACCTATATGCCCCAGACAGAATTTCTATGAACTCCAGTTCAGTAGTCCACACCCTTAATCCCAATTCAATATATTTTTCTGACTTGGGGGAAAAAAATAATGAAAAAAGGTTTATTTTACAATGTTTTACTGGCACAAGCTGCAAAGAGGTTCACAGACTCAGAAGTTAGAACCAACACCGAGCTACGACCTTGTTTTTAGCTTCCCAAAATACAGGCCCAGTGTTATCATTCAAATCAACATCACAAAGACAAGAAGGTGATAGCAACCACAGTGGGGGTTTTTTCAAGACAGTAATTTTGCACAAACTTTAGTTCATTTCTCAGGCGAGTTTAATTTTCACACAGTGTGAAATGCCATGAGTGTTATTCAGATTTATGTAAACAATCAGTGTAAGAGCTTCATTTTATAGCCAGAATGCCCAGATTTTATAGAACCAAGTAAATCAACATGACTGAAACAGAATGCAACGGGCCATACCATGAATTGTTGTTTTCCCATGTTTGTGTGTTTTCTCGGCAGTGGTGTGGTGTGCTGGCAATTCTTTTCTCTTCATAACCAGTCTTTCCCTTTTTTTGATTAGTAAGGCAGCGCACGTCCAAAAAGAGGTGGGTACAATTGAAATGACTCCTGAAATATCCATCACCGCAAATTACATCTTTGGTAGTGCTGATTCCCTCTTTTGGGCTAATGAAGTTATATGCCCCTGCACAACTACCAAGACGCCTGCTAATGTCCTTTAATTTGCAAAGATAATTACAACAAGGTTCCACTTGAAAATCTATACGTGCCAACAAACGCTTAATGTCTGAGCAAAAATCGACCAATCCAGGTTGGCAATCCAGAGGGGTAATTATTTTTCTGCTAGACACTCAAATGTATAGATAAATCTCAAGGGACTAATGACAACGATCAAATGATTTATGCATTAATGCAACAGGGTAGATACATGTGCACGGGATGTAAAATATGCATTAACATGCAATACAAATGTGCTTGTTCCTTTTCAGCTCCTTGTTTAGGAAATACCAACATTTGATACTTGGAGGTGCAGGAAATTGAGGTTAGGCTGTGACCCCAACATTATGCAATGTGCAATCTACCAATGTAACACAGGCTGTTGAAACAGAACATGTTGTACACGCTGTAATCTTAAGGTTAAACACACACATGCACGTGCTTACTCATATGCATGCACGGCGAGTGAGAGAAACAATGGAGAAGCAGACTGCGGGAGACTTGGTGGCAAGGAGAATCCAGACATAATGAGTTTAATAACGTACAATGTTCATTAAAACGTAGCTCACAGCCTCTCTAGAGGTGTCATTCCTGTCAGATTAGCGGTGCTGAGATATGGCTGGTGCTGAACGGAGGCAGCCCATATGGTCTGTCTGCTTGACAACACTGTGACCCACAACAGATGTGCTGTTTTTCCCTCCCCTGGTATTAGCTTCAGCTTCTTTGTCACACCTGTGTTTTCTCTGCACACAAGCCACACAATAACATCAACAAATGAGACTGTTAGATTTGCCCTTTGAGTCAACAAAGGCTTCTGTGAAGCCACGAAATGCATTTTGACATTGTAAAAAACTGCTTTAATCTTTCTTTTGCGCACTGATATTATAGTGGTATTGTAAAAAAAAAAAAAAAAAAAAAAAAAGGTGAAGAGCGCCAAGAAGAGGAAATGACTATTTGGACAGGTTTTCTGGTTGTCCAGATGGTTTGCCTTCCAACAGAAATCTGACTTTACCGAAACAAATTATGGCCAGCCTTTGCTTATAGACTGCATGTCAGTGGTGATTTAAAGAGTAAGGCAATTCTGCCAACAGTATATGAAGCATGCACCTGATAAACTGGCTGTAATTTAAACTGGATGGAAAGCAATTTCTTACAAACATGCAGAATGCCGATGATCAGCTTCAAATACAGACACTCCAATGACAAATGTCACTCTGGCATTTACACAGCGTGGGTATTCCATCATGTACAGCATGTGAATACTACATTTTTAAATCTCATATGAAGAGCATGACACACAGCAAGGGTCTTAGAGTGTAGGTTTCTATCCCAACACTGAATACTGGCTGTCTATAATACATGTCTACGTTATGTGGATATAAGTGTCTATCTTAAGTAGCAGCTGTCTGCTCTCACTAATCCCTCCGCTTGATTTAAATGTCAATACCTCCTTCATATGTGCACAAGCATAAATCTGTATGGGTGGAGTGGGCAGTAATGACGCTATGGGGGGCAAGGGTGACTGGATCTTGACAGGCGACCACTGTAGGGACCACAGCAATAGACCAACGGCAATAACAGCAAGGTCCATAGAGTTTAATGCCCGTCCCCTGGTGAAATGCCATCTGGAAGAAGCAGAGGCATATGGATTAATCACTGGAAGGCTCATTCCCATCCTTGATTGTGCACCCTGCACTCACAACGTGGTGGTCCTCCGTTAGGACTGATGAAACCTTGAACTACTTGCTTCTGTTTAAAAGTGCTTATTGACTGAGGCTTCCTAAGAGGCATGCCAGCATGATTTTTCAGTACATGGGAGACAGAAACTGGGACGGTTAATGGATGACCTAAGGCACAGGGATAGATTAATGGGAGGGGAGGAGGGAGCGTCAGGGACGATGCCACTCTATTGGGGTGTTGCCTCGCGAAGCAGCTAGAGGGTTGAGATTTACGATAGCTTGTTAGAAGCACATGGATAAATGATTGTTGCCCTGTGTATGTGGGACATACTTGTTGGGCTTGCTCAAATGTGGCAGAGAGAACTAGAAACACACAGGAGCTCTCCAATCCCAGGGAGATTCATCTTCCGACTGCGGTGCTGTATTTTCCTCTTCCTCAAGCAGATACAGGTGGTCTGTTGTTTGAAAAGGGAACAGGAGTAAGCTGTGTGTTTGTTTGAAATCCTTTTTTAACAAAGTACCAAAGGGCAAAACATAAGCTATCACACTTCTGGAGCAATGAATAAATAACAGTTAGTGCTTTTTGTGTTGTGGAGCGACCCTAGTTAGAGGCTGGTTCCTGAAATCGATAACCTCGTTAACTGAATAGCGGCAGCGCCCCGTTGCACCTCGATGGGTTTGGAATTAGCTATTGGTGGCATGTTTACAATCAAGATGCAGAAATTTCAACAACAAAAAAAATCCATCTACCCCGTGATGCAGATTAACACTGTCATGTTGTGCACGGCAAAGAAAACCAACTCATGCAGGACCGCAAATTATCAATTATCTCAGGGAAATAAATACACGGATGAACGCCTTTGAATCATCTGAAGCGTAGCCTATCGACAGCTATCTCAGATCTTTTGCAGAACCTGCCAGTGCGTGGTTCCAACAAAATTGTCACAAGTTTAAATGTTAAGCAAGGTATATCCCCTCCCCCTCTACTGAGGACCTCACCACTTATCACCTAGCACCCTGCACTTTATTCATTCCCTTTCACATTCATTCATTGCCATTGCCCTGCACTTTATCCACTTTATCCACTCCCATTCACATTCATTCACCCATTACTACTCCTTAAATCTCTATACATGTACCATCCATTCATTCGCTCTGCTTATAACTAGTTTTTTTAGAATTTCGTTTTTTAAGCCTTTTTGTATTTTGTACCTTGCCTTTATATTTTCTCATTTTGTACATTCCTGTGATACTTTTATGCTGCTACAACCCCAGAATTTCCCCCAGGGATCAATAAAGTATCTATCTATCTATCTATCTATTTATCTATCTATCTATCTATCTATCGTAATACTACAATACAGGGAAAATTAGATTACCCCTTTATCATTCCTATGATAACAATGTTTTTTAGAGCGTTGAAATTGTTTTGATTTGTCCAGATGAAGACCCTACACTTCGGGTAATAGAAGAAAATGACTCGAGACCATCAACACACAAGGAGCTGAAGGCAATCAAGGTAGAGATGGCCAGACAGAAGGAGGCCAGTCCATACATTCGCTGGCAAATAACAAACAGGAGAGGAAAAAAATCATGATGAGACAGATCCATGGGTGAGTTCTTGTCTTTAGCTGTCGGCAGCAGCTTGAGATGTGACGTGCTGCACTAGTGAAGTGTTCAATGGTGAGGAAGATTTCATCAGAGAAGGGAAAGTAAATCTGGTGAGATGTAGCTAGTTGAGGAATTAACATAAATCACATCTCAATCACTGCCTGTTGCCCTCTCCTGGTTCTGCTCTTCCACGGGATCCTCCAAGGAAGCAAAGTCTACTCTACGTCCACTAATTAAACCATGATTAGGTTCCACTAATCAAACTCCTTCGGATTCCTAGATGTTCAGCAAAGTCAATTACATCATATCTATGAATTTGACTTTCTCATTACATTTTTTCTCCTTCCAGTTTTTAAATTAAAGCGAGTGCTGAGTGCATTGAGCCGGGCTTAATCAAGTGGAAACCACGAAAGCCCTGTGACTCTGCAGTAGGCAATCTCCCTGAGCCTCTCAGCCTATTGCCATGAGCCAAGGCTTCATCAGGCTTATGAGCGCTGTGTCATATCTGCATTACAGCTGATGGGAATAGCAGCACCGCTCTGAAAAAACCCCACTGTCTGACTGATGAACGAGGTGAGGTCCAATCCACAAGCCACGCTATAGTGCAAAAAGAGACAGGAAAGGAATTCTTGGTTTCCACGAGCATGTGTGTATATATATAATAATGGAGGCAGGCTATATGAATGATTTAAACCAGCATCTGTAGAGGCACATCAGCTGTCAGCTGTCAGGAGATGAAAGCCTGGATTGGCTCACAGGACGTGATGAGACACCGTTGTATCTGGGCGTTCTGGGACAGAGAGTGGAGGCAGGCATGGAGACCAGCTGTCGCGCTAACCGCTGCCACCACGGCGCATGGCGATAAGAGGCCTGGGGCAGAGGAGGATGCTGTGACCTGAGTAGTATGGAGTCCAGTGTCTCGGCCACTGCTCAACATTCTCCGAGTGTCCTCCGTTCAGGATGTTTTATATCCTCTTTCAAATAATGCGAAATCGATAGGGTTTCATTCTTGTTTTATCAGAACAGGCCTGGGAGGGCTTTTTTATATCTCTTTTTAATGTCAGAATTCTGACTCTTTGAGAGAGAAAAAGGGGCGGAGGCATTATTCTAGCCCAACATTTTCTATGTCAAAGCACAGTCCGTCCAATACACTCTAACTACACTTGCCTTTGTGCCTCAGTAAATCCACAATTGAAGCCTGCCTTTGTGAAAGGGGTATGAGCCATGCCCTACATTTCTATGTTTGGACCTCATCAGGCTGTAGAGGCAGGGCCAGTCATATTCTGTTGTTGAAATGTGCGTGTACATACCCATGCATGCTGAAAGGCAAATAAAGGTGTCCCAATGATTTTTATTTTCCTCACATGTGACACATCTGATATTTTCTATTAAGTTTGAACAGGAAAAAGCTACGAGGAGTCTTTTTTTTAAGATTTTTTTTTTTGTATTTTTGCCTTTATTAGACAGAGAGACAGGAAGAATGAGAACAAAGGTCCTGGTCTGGATTCATACCCAGGACATCACATTGTACAACAATCACATTGTTGTACCAGGACATCACATGCTTTAGCCAACTGAGCCACCAGGACGCCCCAGGAGTCACATTGTTTCAATACTGGTCTGGACCACATGGATACAAAATCCCAAGGTGATTTACACGTGAATTTATCAGTGTTGTCAAGACTAACAAATTCTTACATTCATCTGAGAAAATTGTCAGAATTGTGGCTATTAGTTTATTATTATTTATAACAAGATTGATCCAGAATGAGCTACATTCATTTATTACAAATAATGCATTCATACAATAAATTAATTGAATATATAACACATTAATGGTTACATTATTTACTGCATTCATCTCTGACAAAACAAATTTATTTCAGAAATGGAGGAAATGAAGAATAGAAAGAAGAAAGAAAGGAAGATGCCTGGAAAAAATATACAGCTAGATGTTGTGACAGACAGGAGGACCGATTCAGTGTTGCTGTTAAAAGGCTGCAGAAATGAATCCTGTGAGGTTACTACAACACTGTAGCCACTGGGTCAAAAAAAGACAGAGAAAAATGTTATTACAAATTTAGTTGGAGGTTTGGAAAAAAACTGATTGGGAAAACTACACTGTATATGATGTATGTGATGTGATATATAATCCCACTGACCTCAAGGATGGCATATTTTGAGGAGGAGTGAATAGAGAAAACTGTCCTCAAAGGAAAACTGGGTCCCTCAAACACTGTTGGAAGTTAGTCAGCTAGCTAGAAAGCTGCTGTGTTGATGACACATGCAGGGCTGGAAATGTTTACAATACATGTTTACAAAAAAGCATCTTCTAGGTTCACAGTTGGTTCACGTTGCCTAAAAATGTTGTTGGAATTATGTTGACAGAGGGTTGACAGAATTGGAAGAATATTCAAGTCATTGTGCTATGAGTAATTTTACTTCTTTTTTACAATATAACACAACATGACGCTCCTGGATGAATTTTTAAATGACAGATGAAATCATTATCAAACCTTTCTATGCTAGTCCTAAAAACATTCAGTATATTAGTCCAAGATAAAAATTTAAAAAAAGATTTAGCCTTTATGTTAGTCCAGGTTGCATTTGGGCAAATTACAATGCAGGTCCTAGAGAAACTTTAATATGATGGTCTGGACAAAGTTGATGGTTCTAACAAGTTTTTGTTAGCTTGCTACCTAGCATCAGACTCGACCTGTTGGTTTACATGGCTCGTCTTATGCTGTGACAGTATTTGGAAGATTACAATTCAGGAACAGGCAAATGTGTAAAAAGAAAAGTCCGAAAAAAGCCACCAGGTAGACTTGTAGTGGCTGGAATGAATTCAGCTACTGTGCTTCTCTCAGTTTCTGTTTATTATCATCATAATAAACCTTCAGCCTGTAACCTACCAACCCACCAACATTTATCGACACTAATTATGTGTTACAGTCTCTAAAAGCCATTAATGATGTGTCAGAGTCTACCTTTTGATGTTGAAAGTACAAATACTCCACACCAGGGGGGATTAGAAGCCAGCTGAATATTGTAAATGTATTGTAGATTCATGCATATTTCTCATCTTTTAACTTCGTAGTTGAAACATAATTATCATTATTATAGTGTAGTTTAAAGAGTAATTATACCCAGCTCCGTCTTCATCACAGGTAGGCTGATTAATGCTGTAAACTACACCATTATGCACTGTTACTGGTTGGCATTAAGTGTCACTTTTCCAATTACTGTATATCTGGTGGTTTAGCTTTTGCTTGGCACTCATGTTGTAGCTGTTTTTTCTGAGACCGCTGCCTCTCCACTGTGCGCTTGTAAATGCTCTGATGTTTATGTTGATGTGGCCGCCGAGCCACTAACATTAATGATGTGGCCACTGTTGTGTTGCGCTCACTGTCCAGTATGCTACTCATTGTCATAAAAGGTTCCTATGATATCTAGGGCTTGTATAACAGGCGCTAGTAGAAAAGCCTTCTTGGGTTTGACTACATATAATAATAGACTTCTAGATAACATACGTGCATTTCAGAGCACGTCACCTGCAATGTCTTTTTAATTTAGCATATAGTATAAACCCAGGGAAATAAAGGGTATACCTTTGTCCTCTATAGACTGTAAAGCCAGCCTTTGTTATTCTAGTATATTTATACATACTTGAACTTGTGTCCTTCCGAGTCCTAAATAAAGGTTATGAACTCAAAGTATGTGATTGGTAGCGGTCACGCCAGGCCCACCTATTAAGCTCTGGGACCACCTACATTTCTGGCTACGCCAGTGAGCCAGATACGCCCACTATTATTCCATTGAGCCTCTGTGCTCATCTCACAGACAGCCCTCAAGACTGTCAATGGTTTTGAAGAAGGGAGAGAGGTAAAGGACAGCCGAGGAGAGACTGTCAAAAGCCCAGATAGAAAGTATAGGGGAAAGCTCTGTGCAGCCTGTGTGTGCCTACGCCTCAGCTGATCAAAGAGTAAACTGAACTAATATATCATCTGGCCTCAACAAATAGTTTTGCTGTGTGGTCAAGGAGTTACTGTTTTTCATTGGATATCCAATTATACCAGGCTTTCCAAGTTGGTGTCTGTGTGCTCTCTCATCTGCATGCATGGCACTAGACGCGCTCCTCATAGGAACGTTTAGCACAACTCAGTTTGTTTTCTCTCTTTTTCATCAGCGTCTACACTGTATTCTCAAGGGGGTGTTGGGGATGAAACATGGCAGTTCAAAGATGGAAACTGGCAAGAGGAAACTACAGATCATCTACTGTAGTTCTCTCATTGCCGGTGTAAACATGTTTATAGACCCTGTACACAAGCTAATGTTAGAGAATATATCTAAGGATAAAAGGATACAGCCTTATAGGAGATTCTTCTAATCATGGGAAGAGAGAGGAGTAATCCATCACACTACTCTCACTGGACCTAACTTCATACAGTATCCAGGCCCCTGACTTGTATCTTTGACAACATGTTGACTGAGCCTTTTTCTCCCAAAAAATTTTGGGAATGCACACATCTGTACACAGAGTTTGTCTTTTCATTTGAACTGGATTTGCAGATGTTAGCATTATCTTGGCTTAAGTCGCTGGCTAGTAAAAATAGTTGCTAAATTGTTACTTTGTATGGCAGATTAAATTGTGGTACATGGGTGAGAATATGAAAGAAAACAGTAAAGGTTAAGGAGTGCTTTTGGTGTGGTTTGACAAAGGTGTTGCCTGAAGTTATTTCATTCCATCTACCACCATGTTTTTATTTTTCATATAATTTTGATGTAACAGAGAAACTGAGATTGCATAGAAAATGTGCAATCGTCAAGGTTTTGCCTGAATGCATTGATGTTTCACTGCAAGGAGTTCTTTAGAATAGAAAGTATCACTTGTAGATAGATTCAGTGATTCAGTGCAATATATCTGCAAAAAACTTTTTTCCACTTTTTAAAAACGGGGGTGTAAACACCCCTCTGCAGACTTTCGAATCCATCTATGTTTTATTCCCTTATAACCAAGTATGGATTTTAGATTGTCTTTGCCGTCAAACCTGTTAGTTGTGAATTGAACAGAAACAGTTCCTTCAATAACCTTGGGAAGGTAATGTGAAACATACAAAGCCTTGGCTGGTGGAGTATCTTTGTAAGAAGCTGAAAATGAGCCTGCGCTCTTATCTGAAAGGGATCAGCTGCTCAGATGCCGGATCTTTCTTCAGCAAATTGGCCCTCAGATATCCTCCTGGCACAATTGTCAATCCATTGTTGTTGATCTCCCCATTCTCTCTGTGTAATACACATAGCATAGCACAGTAATTCCCCTTTGTGAGGCCCTGACAGAAAATAACACTATTACAAACATTAGCTTAGATTTGAGCAGCTCCGAGTGCTTTGGTCTCAAAAAGAAAAGTACATTTGAAAAACTACCTGTATTATCAGGGCTTGTCGAGGGTCAGACTGGGGTAGATCGGGGTGTATATAACTAAAATGGGATCTTACTGACATGTAATAATGTGTAGCAATAATCCTTTGCAAGTTCTGTTGTGATGCCCTTCACTTTTAGCAGTGTCATTTAGGATGTGGTGAGTAAACTGTGATGAGATTTCACTGCTGCCAAAGTTGTCATAATGACCAGATTGTATTACTACATGTGGGTTACATAACCAGATGCACACATCTGAAGGTCTTAGGGGCATTTTCTCACATCCCTCTTGCTATGTGGGTCTTTGTGCAGCTTAAAACCTTTGCCTCATGCTTGGACAGGGCAATGACCATGGAGCTGCACCTGTTCTTTATGTAATACATCACCTATCTGCACTGAAATAATGACACCAAAAAAAACAAACACATTGAAGGACATTTGGGCTTTTGTAGGACATCACAGAAACCATCAATGCAAACATTGTTGCAGGGCAGAAATGTACATGGTTAGCCAAGGCTGAGGAAGAACAGTAACCTTACCTGTCAAGTTGATAATGCCGAGGGTTTGCAGATTGATGTAATATGAATAAACGGTTGAATGACAGCAGAATAAAATCATGCCAACTTGATCAGCTTTGAGTCACTTTTTCATTGCCAGGAAAGTTGAGGTCGTCCCATGTGTGACCTTTGAGCATGCCAACACGTGTGCTGTGATTTGCACTAAAAAGACACTCTACCTTTTGAAGCGCCAGACATGAGGACAGATTCAGTCCCACGCCTTAACTGTGAAGGTTTTGAACGTGATTCCAGTTTCCCCAGCAGCCCATCGCTCTTGTGCCTCACACCCTGACTCTAAATGGAATTTCATCCTGCCAGCCTTGAATGTTTAATATAAAGGGAATACCTTTGTCCTCTCAGGAAGCAGTGTAATGAACTGTGTGGAATGCAATCTGGCACTAACTTAAAGCACTTTCGTCCTCATTTCAAAAGATACTATCTCGAGTTTCATACCAAAATGTGACGTTATTGTAAATGGTCATTTGGTGCATTCTGTGGTGATTCACCATCCTCTCCTTCCCCCTTTGATTGATATTTATACATTATACTGCAGATAATCTGTGAACATGAGAGCTGCAGCCTGCTGGTGACTTACTACTTCTTCATCCTTACCCATAGTAGAGGGCAAGATGGAATTAATGCTCTTTCCAAAGTCTGTTTTGTCTGCCTGCCAATCACTGGGATGTCTGCACTGGGAATTTTGTTGAACAGTTAAAAGAGCAATACTGGCCTGACGACAGATACATTCAACACAGCTCTTGCACTGTATATGCCTGTTTAACTTCCATAACTCCATTATGGCAGGGTCATTTCCTGCTACAGTTGTCTCTCTTAACTTACATACAAAAATAATTGGTCCCCAAAGAAAAAGCAGTATCTAGCTATTATTATTGTACAGGCAAGACCACAATAGAAACTCTCTCTCCAGGAGCTGTTGGGCACTGAACCAAAGCCGTTTTCTTTTTACATCATATATGAACCTTTACTGGTTCTATTGTAGTACAAATAACAAGGGCTCAAAGCTGAATTCATATAATGTGTGCCTCAGAGTCTGGATATTTCCACCTACAAGACTACAGCTGCTTACATTCGCTCAAAGGTAGTAGTAGGTCATGTGAATGCATGAAGAAGGGGAGCCCAAGGAGAGAGAAGAGGACAGGCAGGGCAGCTACATGTTTGTGTTTCTAGGCCAATGATGCATGACCCCTCTTTCACACCCTGCTGATTGTTTACTGGGTTTGCATGTACCTACTTGTGCAGTGATGATACTGTCTGCTATATGTAGTTCTTTCACTGCCCTCCAGTGGCTCTCTGGTAATAATACGGCTTGGTGTCACTGACTCACTCCAGCACGCCACCGCCCTAACCGAGTCCATCAGCGCTTGCACGCATGGTCCTGGAGCTGAAATGACAGGATCCACAGTGAAGATCCAATAATGTTTACTTTCTCCAATGCTATCATCATTTCAGTTTATCTCATTTGGTGTCCCCAAAGCATTACATCAATTACATTCAAGGCAATTATGGAAGTAACCAATTATAGTCCTTGTAATTTCGTCATACACTGTACAAATAAGCAGCCCAACCCACCATTTATTACTCGAAACCTATTTTTAAGACCCAATTGAAAGTGGGGAGAGATCTCCGCAAAGCAAAACCAGATGTGGTCCCTAGGTCCTTTCCAAGCCAAACCTTAAGGAATGCATGGCTCTGGCTGGCTTTGTGAGAGTCTGTGTAGTGAGGAGAGGGTCGAGGGGTCGAGGAGTTCATTATTGTGATGGGTCTACATGAAGAGTGGATGAGTCGTGGGGTCACGCACCACCCCAA
>CABFOQ010004693.1:31205-58675 GCA_900660455.1 Gephyroberyx darwinii | reverse complement strand
AGGGGGCGTTATTGTGTTGCCAGACTCACAGTCAGAGCACACTAGGCCTTTATCATCTCTGGCCTCTCTCACTCTCTCCTGTACCACAGCCAATCAGATTGGGACGGGGATTGAAAATAACACTACACACTACCGGAGATGACTAGCTTTATTTGCTTTGAAGCTTGTTTGTTCTAATTTGGCATCTAAATTACATCGGCGTTTTCAATCTGCCGGCAAAGGAAGAGAACTAAATTTGCTGACTCTGGACATAGAACAGAGGATCTTGAGGGAAAGTTCTTTCGGGTCAGCTTAACCATATCCTCTACACGTCCATAAATAGAGAAATCATCTAAAACATTGATTACATATGCCATTTCATTTAATGAGTGTGGTTATACACATGTGCATGCGCACGCGCTCATCCACACACACACACACCGACAAGCAAAACCAACGTATAAATGAAACTGGGGCTGAACATTTTGCTATCTTTGCCAAAACAAGATTATCTGGTTAGAAGTTCAATTGACCAACCCAGTGATTAAAAGATCTATTCAAAATTTCCAAGAGAGGCATTCCCACAGAGGAAAACACGCAATCTCATTTGATTCAGCAAGTGAATCCTTCAGCCAGCGACGGTTTCATCTTCAGTGTGTCATATCAAAGTATGATGGATTGATATGTTCCTTTAAACTTTTCAATTTTAAATTAGCATTGCTAAAGGTTGAACATAATATGTTTGCGCGCCTCCTTTGTTCAAGTCTGCCCCTCTCTGAATCTAGTTGACCTTCTTATTATAGACATGGTGTACGGCACGGATCTGGAAAATGTCAAGGCCCTCCCCTTCACTGATCTAAGGATTGCCAGGTGTTGACCCAGAATCCATTATCTCCTATTAGGCCCTGTCTCTCTTCTTACTTTGGTGTGTGTGTGTGTGTGTGTGTGTGTGTGTGTGTGTGTGTACATGCGGGCCTGTTCTGTTTCTATTTTTACCCGATGGTTCTCAGTCAACGCATTGCTTGAAATGCTTACAAATGTGTGATAATCACAGGTTTCTTCGATTGTTTTTTGGGAAGGTGTAGAAATACTTTTCTCTTTCTCTGTGTTGCTCTGTGATTTGATAACTTATCCCAAATGTCTTCATCTGGCTGATATGATACAGCGCTGTCTTTATTCTGGAAGCCAATCTCAGAGCCTTTAAAATCTAATAGCATTTCCCCTCAAGAATTTTTCTTTCTGCACCTGGTGTCTGTCAAGCGAAGCCGATACAAAAGGCCAGTTGAGGCGTATCCTTTTAGAGGGTCATGTGTTAGGATTTCCTTTCACTTTTTCTCCCCTTGAACTTCTGAAAGTTGTGTCTGAGCTTAAATGCCTCAGACTGAGAGGGTCAAAACATGAAAACCAGACACAGTATCCTCCTGTTGCATTTATTCAGTGGAGCGTTTGGGAAAGGACTTCATTTTTCCGCTCTTTTTGTTCAACGCTGTTTTCCCTCAGAGCTACGCTGAATCGCTGGGCCATTTAAAACCTTGGCTCTGACAGGGTGTCATCTTGCTGGGACAGAGAGACAGAGAGGTGTGGGAATGTGATGTCAGGAGTTGTTGATTAAAGGCAGCAGCGTGAGATCCGCTGAGAGACCAGTGTGTTCTCTCATCACACATTTTCAATTAACTAGTGGAAGCCAGTTCTTTTCTTTTGGCAGCGCAGTCTTCCTGTAGAAGACTCCATGTGCCAAATAACAGGGACTGGAAAGCAAATAAAAAGCAATGACGATTCAGAAGATAATGACAAGATGTTTGTTTTTCAGGTGGCATCGGTGTCTGCGTCTAGAGGTACTCATAGTTCATAACGTGAAGATTTGTGTATAATCTCTTGGATGCTCTCCATTACCTTCACATTCCCCAGTGAGAGAACCTCTTATAATCTTATAGCTCTTATACGTATATATATACCAAAGCTTGATCATGATCAAAGCTTCACCATCCTCGTCACCATCCTCGTCATCGCCAGTCACTGCAATTATCACCACCATCAGACCCATCATTAACACCATTATCTTCACCATCATCATGATCATCATCAGCGTAATCTAACCCTCCTACCAGTAGACATTTAAAAGAGAACATGCTATCATTCATATATCAACAATGTTGATTTGTCAGGAGGGCTTTTATTTTCTCGAGCTTCCCAGCATCTGATATTGTTCCAGACTGTTTTCAAGTAACCTGTCCTGGATAAGATTGAGAGCATTTTTGTTCACTGCAATTTGACTCATAAACCAGATGTTTCCTTTTTAAAAAAACACCGATGCAAAACATCACCCTCTCACTTGTCACTTCTCCACACTCATAATGCATTGTGTTCTGCATATCACTTATATTATTTTATGGCAGCCCTGCAGCAAGAGGGAGTTGTGACCGTGTGTTTAGCTCCATGTATGCTTCCTTCAACTTGCTGTTCAGACACGTTGCTATTTTGTGCCTCCGAACTGGATCTGTGCATTAGGAGATTCCAGCATTCCTCGCAATCCTCCACTTTTATGGATTCCGCCTTCCTGTTCTGTGTTTTTCAGCCCAGACTCAGGTCAGAGAGATGGATGTTGTGTAATGAGTGTAATTGCGCTAATCCTTCCGTTTTCACAGCGCTTTAATTTGTTCATGCTGTTACCTAATCTTTATTGGGCCATAATTTGTATTCTGTATATGATTACATTTCCTCTTCCAGTGGTTTGGCAATTACGGGGTATGCACACTCGTGCTGCCTTGCGCAATACCTGTCGTTGTTACTACGGCGCCGACTTGTAAATAACAACATAAAGCCTCGAGGTTAAGAAAGGGCAGCGAGACCCGTGTGTAGCAACTAAGGAGAAAGGGTTCATCCAGCTGTTTGTCTCATTTCCTTTTTTGAGTTTGCCATTCAGCTGCTAAACTCGACTGACATGCCTTAAACATTTAATTGAGTCTTGACGTTCAATTATTTGGTGCCTGGTCGTCTAACATTTCGCTGATTTTTCATTTACAGCACACATTCAACGGCCCAGCAGAGGGAATATTAGGTATGTAATTTAGTGGTTTGTGGACTTACGGGTTGTGCCATCTGATGTCTGAGATGGCAGGGAGAAAGCTTTCAGGTCAACAGTTGTTTATTTTGAAGGATTTCCAGGAGGAGAGAAAAAGAGCTCTGTCACACTCAGAGAATATGTTTGCTGATAAGCTCCTCTTTATATTGTGTCTTTTCTCCTTTCACCCGTCATCTGATAGCAGACTCTCAGATGTGTAAACAACACCTAGCTCACGTCAGGCTGACTGATGCACAAAGTCGCCTTGAGCTCAGCTGTCTGTAATGTACCTCTGGGACAGAAATATTTAGGAGCGACAACATGACTCCGGCAGGATATGCTTTTTGGTCGCTGTCCGCCTCACTCAATACCTTGGCTGTAACATCACGAGGAAGCAGAGCAGTGGAGAGGGTGCAGTGGATGCCCTGTTAGACTCATTATCATCAGAGGCGCATTCTTCCCCGGCCGCACTGGCTTCTGGACCACTAATCTACTCCATCTGATTCTCTGACTCCTCATTTCCCCGCTGATTCTGAGAGGAAAGTCCCTCCAACGCTATCTACAGGGTCTAATTTAGCTGTCTGTAGTCTGCCCAATCTCGGCTCAGAGGAGGTGGCCGGAGCTTGATGTAGAAACTAACTTGACCTGGATGCCCAAGCACAAGCTCGGGTGGAGCAACAGCAACAGCAAATCGTCTTTGATTAAGCCTCTCTTAGTTTAAAACCCCTACAAAGAGTTTCCAAACAGGGTCGTTCATCTCATGAAGAATGTTGCTTGTTTTTCTCGACTTCACTGAGTAATCCACCTACTGTATGAAATACACGTTAACGCTAATGAATGTCAGTCTCCTGTGTCACATACGTAAGGCGTACATTCTACGCAGCCGCATCCCAGTGGCAGTTTTAACAAGAGGCCGAGGCCGCTGCCCAGGTGACGTCTGAGAAAGAACAGCAGCGTGGTCATTCTTTTGAGCTTTACATCATGAGACGGGTTAGCGTGATAGAGTGAATCAACATGGATAGAGTCCCCGAGGTCAAGGACAGAGGATTTAGGTATCTATCTCTCTGTTCTGACTCTCTCCCACTCATCAGATGACTCCAGCAGTGAACTGTGTCAGGTCATACTAACCCAAAGAGACATTTTTAGGCCATCTTCACTACCTCTGTATTCTCTCACTTCAGTTCAGTCTTTGTTATAGCGCCAGTGGGTAACTGAGCTACAGCAATCACATGCCATAGCGCACAGTGCAGCAAAATACAACAATACAGCGACACGTACACGCAACCACAAAATAACTGAACAGCAGTGTGCATTAAACTGTTTGCCTGCCTGTGCAGCTCATGCCAGTTCACCTATTTGGCAACTTGTAGGCTGACAGTACAAACCGGTGTTGGTATCTGTTTGGTTTTGAAACTTGACAGCTTGAGCGTAGTGCCAGAACGGAGGGGGAGAAACATGGCCAAGAGCTTTCAACAATGTACAATAACAGTCACTTGTATCTGTGCAGTGATGCTGAAAGAAGTAGGTGTATCAGCTTCGAAGAACACAAGATTTCTCTTACGCAGTTGAGATAGCGATAGCTCTGCATTTTGACTATTTATTGGAAGCTATTTGTCAACGATGGCTGATAGGGACTGCATCTGTTGAGCTTTGGAGGCAGCCAGCAATCTGATATGGCTGATGGGAGCCTGCAAGTGTTGATGCTAAACAGGAACAGATGCTGCTCTCCTGAGGCCTAAGGAGTTGACACAGGAAACAGACATATTCTGGTGTTAAGCCCGTAGGGATCACATCACCTTGCACTGGTAAACCTGCCTGGGTAGCATCATCGCGCTCAACATCTGGCCTCCTACCTTTCATGATTAAACAGAAGGTCCATGATTTTTAGAATTGCATCCTATTGACTGCTCGTGTTGGCTTCCTTACTCTTTACTCATTTTAAAAGTAGTAATATTACTTTTTACTCCCTGGGATAAGTAAAAGTTTAATATATAGGCTTGACTCTTTTCTACATTCCATCAGGTTGTGGTATGGCCTACATGATTCCCCCTGTCTGCACTGTATATTTGTTGAATCACCCCATCTAAGATTATTGAGGAATCCTCCATTTTTATTCTGTTGTGAAGTAGTCTCATATCTGTAACTATCTAAAGGAATCTTGGTCGGTGAGATTGTTCTCCCGTATCTCTTGAAAACGGAGCAGTCTTTCTTCCTCAATAACACTTTAAATACTTTTTTTTACTGTTTTACTGTTACACCCAAGTGCTTTCAAACAGTTGTCTTACTGAGAGCTATATTTCTTAGCATCACAAGTAAATGTAATGAAAAAAGGAAAAACTTCTAAAAGCCTTTCCCTTCAAGAAAATGACAACTTGCAGTCCACCCCCCGTATAGTTAGCGATAGAATATTCTGCTTTAGCTTGTCATGGTGTCAGTGGAGAGCCAAGTGAATGGCTTTTGGTCATGCAGTGGGACGAGGCATTAGAGAACATCTGCTAGCGATTACTCCTCCGGGGTGTTGATTATGAGTGGCATTCCTCAAATCAAGACCGTGATCAAAAGCGGTCACAAAGGCCATGTGTCTATATTTGACATACATGGTCCACTAATGTCTGGTGCAGGGGTGCAGGTATGTTCGATGCCCTAGCATGAGATTTCTTTAGGACTTACACAATGCAGTCAGTTGCAGTAGCAATGCTTTGGCCTGCATAACTGAGTGAGACAAAGCTTTTTCAGTGTGGGGAGACAATATTTTATAGACTTTCATTGTTTCATTGTCTGTTTATCGGGTCAAATGTGGCAGCATCTAGGAAATGCAAAAAAAGAAAAAGAAATGGGGTGGGGCTCAAGAGCTCAAAATAATATCTTCACTTTTAAGACCTTCACTTTCAAGAACTTCAAAATAAGACATTTTAATAGCAGGAGGTTTCGAATTGTGTTTTTTCCCATACTTGTTGCCGCTGTAAATGTATATCAATTATTGTGACTGCCTATAAGGCCTATGTTTAGGTCCAGTGCTGTTGTCAACCAAGCCCACAACCAACTTCCTTACACTCTCACTCACAAGCCACCCATCTGGTTCTTATCTTCATCTCTTGCTCTGACACAGAAAATGGTTTGTGTTTTTTTGCGTGTTTTTGTATTTGGGCGTGTGGGACTAGCATGAGGAGATCTGAGATGGAAAATTGTGGAAAATTATTAGCACTGATCATCATCTACATGAAAAGACCATGTGGAGGATGTGCTCCTTTCTGGTTTTCCAATGTGACAAGATTCATTTGTACAAAGTGCAAAATGTTTCCATTCCCTTGAGAAAATATCTTTGTAGTACATACCTTTATGTTGTTGCTGAAATACCGTGTAGGACATTTTTCATGTGACAAGCGAGGTTGTCACAGGCTTCTCTGCTCTGCTAACATGCCATGATTATGATGAAGGAGATCATGATCGTGCCTGTTATTATTATTGGGTGTTTGGTAAACAACACAAAAACAGCAACTATTAATTTTTTGACAGATGGTTGCTTAAAGATCATTAGTCCTCTTGATTAAAGTGAAGATTTGCCTCGCCTCAGAATAAAATTGTCTCGTACACTAAGTTCAGTCAACGCCCTTAGTTTATTGCAGAGAGGTTTCAGGTTTTCCTTTTTATAAATATTATTAAAAAAAAGGAATGGGAGAAATAAAATATGTCATGTTATTTTCTGTCGTACATGAAGTATTTCATAACAGATCTATGGTTAATCCATGTGCAGCATTAATAACTGTAGCTCTTTGCATTCCAGACAGCCACACAGGGCCTGAGGCCTAGGGGGAAAATTCAAGTAAAATTTCTATATGTTGTGCTTTGATCTTGGACGGTTCCGTCTATATTTGTGAAAATGATCAAGTCTTCCCCGAAGCTAGAAACAAGAGAGACGAGACTCTTGAGGATCAGGAGGAAAATGGGTGCGATGCTCTGTGAATGAGACAGCAGCTTCATGGAGACAGCGAGAGTAGCCAGCATAAATTTACAAGGACACAAACACATCCTGCTCCATAACTGTTATCACTGCAAGAAAAAAAAGGAAAAAAAGCTCAGTTGGAAGTATGAATTCAAACAAACACTCTCAGTCAGTCCCCAATTTTTTGTCCGTGGAGCAGCTCCAGGTTTGTCTCACAGATAACAGCATCGGTTCTCTGGTTTCTTCTTTGGAGAGAATTGTTCACGTCGAAAATACTGGATATTGGACTGGACTATCGAAACGCATAGGAATAGCAGCATGGGAATTTTTGCTCTGAGCTCATATACAGTATGGGGCAGGATTCATATGCCAGCTTTTTAGATGCAAATGTTCAAATGAATTGCAAGTGTGTTAAATTATATTGGGCATGCAATCACCACAAAACACATTTGCACTGTGACTCAAAATTGCAGCTTTTTCCTAAATGTCAATTTCCTGTTACGGACAGTGAGGTAGACAGCAAACCTTTGTACTGCAAAAATGAATCTCTTCTAGGACACATTTCAACCAACGGGGCAATGACATTGAACATTATTCCTCATTCATATCTGTGACACTTCTCTGGAGCAGAAATGTCTCATTAGACAGGTCAGGACCTGACTGATGGCATCTTGTCTCCCAGATCTCTTTTACCTGACAAGCAGCTTTCAGGCTGCAGGAGTAGACGTGCCCCGATTGTCCCGCATGCATCCCTGCATCTGTGTGGATACCATACAGTCAGCGCAGATAAGCCATTTGATTTTCTGGCCTGGGAACAAGCAAGTGCTGATGTTTCTCAAACCCCTGCCATGATAAGGACATGCGATAATACGAAGCGGCCACAACAAAAAAACAGCAATAGATTCCTCCCCACCACGCTATGTTTTCTCCCAAGCTGGATGTTAAATGTGTCCTCCCAAGGGTAAGATTTTACATGTCCCCAAGAACTGATTTTGATACATGTGTAAATCGCTAAATATAAGTTCAAGAATGGAAATAGTAGTAGTTCCTTCCATTCAGCTTCTACTGTGAGGCTGCTATACTTAAAAAAGCTGATGCAACTTTCAACGAAAAGAAGCATTCAATATAAGGGATATATGGAGGGTTTTCATTAGTGGAAATAAATAATATAACTATAAAAAAAAATAAGTGTGACTTACATATATGAAACAATATTTTGAGAATGCAGAAAGATAAAAAAAAAAAAAAAAAGTACTTGGTATTGCTCCTTACATAGCACATTTTACACATTTCACATTTGTGTCTGAACCTGGATTTCTTTACATTTAAGCAAAAGTATATTTCCCTTTGTTCTGTTTTTACTTCACTTCATATTTCCCCAAACCATGAGCACCTGTGTATTTTGTTTGAAAGTCTGACGTGCTTCATGTGCAGTTGTTCTCTTTGAAGCTGTATAGCTACCTTACAGTGCCGCAGTAACATTTTTAATCATTCCTTTGTTATTACACGTTCCCATCCATCATTTCCAACTTGGCAAAGGGCTCAAATGTGTCTTCTCTCCGTTATTTGACTTAAGTCCCCTGACAATTACCCTCGGCGAGGTTTAGTGAGGTAAAGCTTTGAAAAAGACTCTGGAAAGAGGAATGCTCTGTTTGAACATCGTTTATACATACTCTACAAACCCAGCAGCATGCAGGGCAATAGGTCGGGGGAGAAAACCAACAAGGCAAGCCTCAGATGTGACTTTGATACACTTTAAGAGCACAGCACGAGAAAAAGAATGTTCTCCCCAGAGGAGAGATCCCATTTCCACATAATCTAGGCCTGTTAGCGGGGGTGCGGACCTCTTGACCAGATTTCCTCAGGACAACAGAGAGCTTTACTGACCCATCCCTCCATACTGTCAACTGACTCTCTCTCTCTGTGTGTCTCTCTAACCCACTCTCCTTTGAATTCCTGTGATGATGACACCCCCTACCCCTTGTTTATGTATTCCATAGTTGTTCCAGATGTTGGAAATGATTGAGAGTCAGTGTTCTGAAAAATCACTTGCAGCACAGTTATGTGGGGAGCTTTCATCAATGACACAGATCATTACAATTTCAGTTTGCTACTGTGTCAACAGCAGGAGTGGATGCTGTCGAGTAAAAAGGCAAAAATGTGATGCTAGATAATGATGATGGATAGGGATATATCACACTGACACTCTGCTGCTGTCAACAAATAATGGTATTCGTCATTGTAAGCCGTTGAATGTGATTTTCACTGGGCAATTTTTCAAAAGAGTTCAGCTCAGAGAACAGCTCGTTTTGACCACATCAAAACAGCCAAAAGAACATACTGATCTTAAGAATAGTCTGTCACCGTAGCCATTTGTCCCTAATGCAGATAGCCTGCAATTTAAGAACAAAGAGACTTTTGTATGCTCTTGTTACCTTGGTGAGCATAAAAAAACTCCACATGATTCAACTCAAGTGTGAGAAAGAATGCAATCTGGAAAAATAAAGAAAAAGCCTTGTCAAAGATCAGTCTGCTTTTTTCCCTGAACTCTATTTCTAAGTTTTCACCATGCCAGGTTAAAACAAGATGGGCTTACAAAAGCTTGTTGTGAGCACCAATAAGAATTCAACCCACATCACAACTTAAATGAGTGCAGAAATCAAACTGCCCTGCCCAATTTTCCAGCTCTTTCAGTTGCAATCTAGCTCGTTACAATGGCACACGGGTATTGAGTTGTCCCTGTTCACAATACCATCAGCGAGACGCTATTTTCAAAGCAATGGCTACTTTTACCGACTTCTCAAGCGGCCATGGCAAAGTGTGCTCCAAAACAACAAATTGCAGTGCCCACATCATCAATTTCGTGGTAGCTATTTCTATGAAAAGGCAACTGGGTTAGCTAAACCGTTATCCATCATGGCTGGTTATAGCCTTACTTTCTCTTCCACTTTTGAGACTTTATTTCCAAATGCATTACAAGCCCATTTAAGCAACCGCCGTACTTAGAGTTAGGTAGCTAATGGACCACAGCTGTTTAAAGATAGTTTTGCTTGGTACCTTCGATTCTCAGCTGCACTGCACGCTTCACGTCATAGATAGAAACAGAGTGAGGGAAGGGGAAGGAGTTCATTGCCAGTACTGGTGAGAATCATACTTTCCGTTTCAGAGAAATATCAACTCTTGTCAATGACACCTTTCTATTTCTGTTGTCAGACTTTTTTTTTTCGCTCATACCTTGGGTGGTAACCAAAATAGCAGTGTGTGATACAACAGGAAGAAAGCATCCATTTTTCAACTGCTTTAATCATTTTGCTTGTGAGAGATGAAATGGAGGCGTTGTCTTAAAACTGTCAGCTTACACCACAAACTGAAAAAAAAAATCAACTCGGTCCTAGTGTTCCTAGTGCGTCTGGCATCTGCATGGCGTTTAAAAGACTCCAGGCATGTCTGTGTTAAAGGCAGAGATAATGGTAATCAGACCACCATGGCTATGACACGCTCTGTGTACTGATATGGTTGATGGCAGTCCAGATCTGCTGCTGCTCTCAATTCCAGTTAAAAGAGTCCCTCTTTTGTTTTGGCTGTGATAAAGTCACACTCATCGACTGACCGCTGATTTGTAAAAGAAACAACAGACAGAGGGTTAGCTGTGCTTCATCCTACTAAATGTTCCTGACATCGGAAATCTCTTGTAGCCTGTGAAATTCTTACAGACTCGATGATAAATCGGTATTATCATGCTATGAGCGATCCGAGGAGTTTTCATATCATCAAATTAGGGATTCAGGGAGAGTTATTTTAGGGAATCTAGCATACTATTTCACTGAGACAGGGTATCACATTTATTATGACTTTGGCTCTAATTAATCCTGCAGCCACCAACTGTGGTAGTATTAGTGGTTGAAATATGACCCATTTTCTGCCTCCCAGTACAGTCTCCAACTAAGACGTTCTTTAGATAAATAGCTTTTCAAAGAAAGCTCCCCTTTTTGCGGTAAATGTAGCAGCTCTATTTTTTTCTTTCTCTTTCTGACAACTTTGATGGTCAATTATATTTAATAAACAGTTAGGGCGCAGAAATAAATCAATTTCAGGAGGGCCTAATCCTCCTCTCAAGCAGACTGTGAAGCCACAAGTCCTGAAGAAATGTTTGAAAGCGGAGGGTAATGGAACACATATGTCATGCGAGAGAGGCCTCTGGGAGCCCCATATCCTATACTGCTCACTGCCTCCTTGAATTAAGAGAGTAAGGAGCTCTGTGTAACACACAAAGAAGAAAACACTGTTCTCCATCCGTTCGGTGTATTTTTCTAGCAGCAGATAGCAGTCCTCAGTTCTGGATCCATGTCATGTGTTCAAAAGAGCCCTTTTAATTATCCTATCGCCCCAGGGTTTAGTATTTGCACACGACTTAGCCAACATTTCAGCAGCAGATACCCAGCTGAACACGTGTGGTTGGGATAGTTTACAAACTGTTGGGCCGGAGGTTTGGTCCTTTCACCAGTCTGGTTAACCCTGAGTGGATATGGTAGACGCTCAAGCGACGCTGTTGCTTTTATACGGTCGATCCTCTCACGCACAAACAAGCATTTCTGAAAATACACCCCTTTGTAAAGTTCTATAGTCACTTATATAATGGATTTTTGCGTGCACACACCACTACTCCATCATCTGCGGCTGTAAAATTTATCCAAGCGTTTGTCATTTTCAACCCCTGTACTCAGTGTTGATGTTCTGCCTATTCATTACCTCTTGATTCCAAAACCTCGACGGTGCTCGGTTACGAATCATCTCAGATGAAGTGGAGCCAACCCATCTAAAATTTGGGACAAACTACTATTGATTTGCGTATCTTGTTTTGTCTAGTTGACTGTCCAGTGCTAAGCAACAGCGGACGACCGAGGCCGTGTTCAGTTGCTGCTGGTGCCGTTCCAGAAGGTTAATGATGAGGCTTTGACCGCTGCGACTCCACATCTTTCCTGCATGTCCTCTGTGGTTTAATGCTGAAGTGGTTTTCGCATGCACAGGCAGATTAAAGAAGCACTGGGGGAAGACATTGAACGGTACAGCTGCCAAATTTCAAACACTAATTGCAGGGCACCATCTACGTTGAAGAACATTATGTTTTGCAGACGTTCCACTTTTCCTGTTCTCTCTCTCTCTCTCTCTCTCTCTTTTTTTTTTTTTGCTTGAAGAAATGATGCATGACTGAATAATTATGCTTCCAGTCAATTGTCCTCTGTTTTTTTTTATGGTATCTTTGATGAATGTAGAATTAGCAGCTTGGAGTTGATTGCTAAGTGGATTAGGGTTGATAAGAACAATTAATTTGAGGGAGAAGCAATTTTTCATGACAGTGAGTTCTGTTACATCCTAATGATGTATGACACTTTCTAATTTTTTCTCATTTCAAAAGGTCTATCTTTGTTCACTCCAGGCATTTTCAACATATTGTACATCAACTTACCATTGGTAAAAATCTTTCCCCAGAATTGGTAAAGAAGCTTAATGACCTGATTATGATGCAAAGAACAAAATCCTCTCAGTTGTGAGAACATGTGCATCCAGTAGGTACACTGTGTCCTGCAGGGAGAAGAGTGTGGAACATGTTTAACTCAGGCTTAAAGTAATTAACATCGTTATATGAGCAGATTGCTAGAAGGAGCTTAGTGTGAATGCTACCTTCCTAGCTATGAGTGTCCTGAATGAACGTGACTGCAGCGCTGAACTCTTCCTACAATGAGGCAATGAAAGCCACAAGTCTAAACGCACTGGAAAAATGATCATCTAAGGGTTCTGGCACTGATAACTCAGAATAAATATCATTCAATATCTTATTTTGTTTGCTTACCAAATGTGAGTCTATCATTTACAGATGTGTCTTTTCTGAATTTTTGGTCAGTTCCTGTATTATTATTGACATATCCGCGCATGATGAAATGGTTTACTCGAACCATTTAATCTTGATATTTTTGTTATCAAAGAGATGTTTATCTCAGCTATCATATTGGGGAAATTGTGGTGGAATAATGACATACCCCCGGCCCTCAAAGGGTAACATTATCTTTGCTTTGGAAGGTCTATCATTTTGGGGAGTTTGTGCGATTTTGTCAGCTTGACTCCTCAGTGTCTTGAAGCTGAACCTTTTCCCTTGAGAGTAAGTAGTGGACCCTTGCAACAACTAGCACTGGCTGAAATATGAACCTCCCTCTGTTTTGTTACTAGTACCATTTCTAATACGTTAGGACATTTCCAGTTATTGTTTTATGTATGGAAGCCGATGGACTTAACCATTTCTTAATGTCAGCGTAACCATTTGTATTACGACTGTGTTACCTATCTGTGGGGTGATACAGATGCAACCCCCCACCCAGTGTGAGGTGAAAATAGCATTTGTGATGGGAAGCCATCTCAACAACCATTAAATTTCTCAATTAGATTTATTTAATTGTGTGAATTTGCTCCAAACGCCACATCTGAGGCCAGAGAAGTTAAATTCACCACAGATGTTATGATTTGGTGAACATATGGTTCTCTGCTATGATATTCAGAGGACTGAGTCTACAAATTTGAGCACTTTTGTAAGTGGGAGCGGGGAGCTGTTAAATCTTGTTTTATGCCAAAGACGTACCTTTCTTGTGGTTTGGCTGCATTTCGATGAACAAAGATATTGACATAGTTCGTGGTAACAACAACAAAGCGCTGGCCACAGCACTGAAAAGCATGACATCATCGCTAACTTATAGCCACGCTGGAAAATGTCCAGATGAAAGTGGCAGAATGTGTAAGCCCACTTAAGCCCTGTCTGGTGTGAGGACCATGTATGCGGCCTTAAAGCTTTATTGCATGTGGCACGAAAGGATTACTACACTTTTTATTTAGGCTTCCTTTAAGATTAGCGATCTGGGCCCGCTGTGGCGGCGCATGAAACAGTAAAGGATGTCTACAGGAAGTGCTGAGAACCCTTTTACAGTACAGAAATGTATAACTTTTCCTGCATGGTCATTCTCTAGCTATTTAAACACTCATAATTTCTATTGGGTAAACAAAGCCATTGAGGTCTAGCCCAAAAATGTATTATTGTGTCTTATTATAAATAATGTGTGTTATTAATTCAGTGCTGCGTACAACAATAATAAAAAAAGCAGTCTGGTTTTCGGGAACATTAGAGGACTGAAACTGTTGCTCAAAGTTACTAATGATCTCCTGATGGATGCTTGATGAAGGATTCTGTGATCAGTTGTAGTGCTGCTTGACGTAAACACAGGGCTCAACTCAATTGATCACATCATGTCTATTCTAATTGATAGGTTGCACTGGATCGGGTTGTTATTTCCTGAACCGCCCTCGGCTGGTTCTCATCTTATCTGTCAGAACGGAAAATTTTAATAACAGCGACTGCTACATCTTCGTTGATTTCATGTGGCATGCTTCAAGGGCTCTTGGGCCCACGCCGTTTCCTTGACCGTGCTATTTGCTGGCATAAACGTCTCCTAACTCTGTACATCAATCCTGTATCTAAACACTGAGAAGTTATGTGCTTAAACCTTAGCAGCCAAACTTAAAAGCTGGTTCCAACGTGTTTTTACCAGCAAATATTTGCTTGTTTTTGCTCTTATCACTACGGCAAGACTTCTGTATAACTTCTGTCGTCTCTCCTTGACTATCCTGTTCTGTCTAAAATTGATTTCATGATTGCTCTGGCTCCCTGCTTCGTCTCGGATCTGAGAGGGGGTGACCTGGCATTCATCCAGGTCCCATCGGCTTCGAAACATCATCCCCGAGGAGTGTCACCTTTCCAATTATGTCATAAAGTATATGTTTACTTTTATTACCCACTTTATTCCTCCGTAACCCTGCTCTCTTTTCATTTTCATGATTTATCTCACTGTTTTATTTGTTATTGTTTTATTGTTTATGAATATTTACTACATATTTACTTTGCATTATGCCATTACAGCAGCCAAAAGAGAAGCAATATGTGATCTGAGTCACAAATGATCAAACCAGGACGACCTCAAGGCTAATATTCCTCCACAAAACAGTTATTCAAGCACTGCTCATTTGTGTCAAGCAAGTAGGTCAAACACTAAAATGCTAAATAGGATACTCAAGTTATGCACAAAGAATTAACATATTTTTGCACACGATATTTTGAAACCAATACAAATATATTTGTATACATTACTCGAGTCCTATTATCCACAGCCTAATAACCAGCATCTTCATTATCAATGGAGAAACGGCCAGATAAATCAGAGAAAACTCTCTTGGGACAAAGTTTACAGGAAGAATCTCCTCAGCTGTGGAGTTGTGTTTGTTTTTTATACTGGTCCTCGGCGTACAAGCAGGACTACTATCACCATTCCCATCAGATCCAGGCCAGCGGTTTGGCAGGCAAAGACTCCTATGGACCGAGTGGAGGAGAGGTATTTGCCTCTCAGGCATCATGCTACTGAAATAGGACAGTTAATGTCAGGGCATAAGCAACTCTACAATAATGCTATACACAGTTTTTCCTTACTCATAGGAAAGGGAACATTTAAAGTTATCTGTGACATTTTCATATAAATGAGTTTTGCTACTCTCTATGACTAATCGATTAAGGCTTTTACATTTGCTTTTCCAAACACCCGGTGCCGGGTTGGTTTTTCCTGGGAATAATCCACAGAGTGATGTGTTTTATGTTTCCAGCAGCAGCAGCAGCAGTTTGTTTGGAACAAGCAGAAGAGGAACTGGGTAGTTAGCAAGAGCAGCAATAACCACCATGGCTGGACAGACAAAGAAAAGAGCGCCACCTACAGAAACTCAAACTTCCTCAACAGAAAATCCAAGGAGAAAGTCCAGGATGTGCACCAAAATAAAAACAGGATTCTCAAAGATTGCCACTTTAAGCTCTATTTATGAAACCGACATGACTATATATAATCTTGGCGAAATAAGGCTGAACAAAAAATGCAACAATCACTTGATGATGTGGGTGTCCAGCTGTATAGATAAAGGCTGCACTTAGTCTAAAAATACTTAATTTCAGCAACCGAGTCAAACCCAGAGCAGCGTTCCCCACAAGGGATAGCAAAAACTATGACCTCAGTCTGTTATTTTGGTAATGGCTAATTAGAAGGGGCTTGTTTCCGATTAGCTCCTAATGTTACTTACACAGACCATTGCCTTGTTTCCGTGTATATTGAATTATCCCTCCATGAAGCCCCACTCAATGGTGCACTGCTGAAATACCTGGTCGTGCTGTTTCAGTCATGCTTTTTGTTTTTCGTCCCCGATCACTTACACAGTAATGGTGCTGTGAGACTGTTTTGTTGCCTCTGAAAATTTGTAATCCCAAATACCAGTCACTGCATATAAATGTTGCATCGAGCATGCTCTCTGAAACAGTGTCGGGGTAATTCTCGGGAGAGAGAATTGAATTTTGGATGAATGCATTGACTGTAATGAATTTGTGAAAAAGAGACTGTGGCCATGTTTAATTTGTGGGCACACATAATAATCTTTAGAGTGTGCTATTGCAAAGCCTCTGGTTGCTTGCCTGCACTTTGTTTTATTAATTAAAACGTATTCATCAAAACGACCACACATCCTAAAGCAGCAGTTCATACACCCCCAATGGTTTTTATCCTAATTGGAAAATGCTGTGTATTTCTGATACACAAGAATAGTGCAATTGGAGGTTGACTGCCCACACTCTTATTTTTTAGCCCTGTGTATTTTTAGCAGTTGCCTTTACATCCCTGTGGAAAACTGCTGTGTGCACAAATCCAAACATTCATGTAGACTTGACCTATTTTGAAGATTACTACATCATACACCTTCTGGTAGATAGGACAAATGTGCATCCAAGCCAAAACATTCAATGTGCAATTAGGAATGAATGTGACTTTTTTTCTGGCTTAGCATCATTTAACTACTTCTATCTAATTGTAGTTATCCAGCATTGATCTAAATATGGTATTACTATAGTCAAATATAAATATATAAGGAGCTGCTTGCAGACAGTATATGATAAAAGCGGAGAGATGTTGGCATTGCTCTGTGCCTCATGTTCAGAAATGTCTGTGTTTGCTGTAGAAAGCAGAATAATAATATCTGCCATGTGTCCTTTCATGTCGACTCTTACTGGTCCACAGATGGGGGCATACTGTCGGGTTCATCAGCTAATGCCAAAATGTGACGTGACAGAAACGGAGGCGTAGTGGGCGGGGAACAGCAAGCCGAGAGACGTTGTGTTGAGCAAGTGGCATAGAAATGTGACTTCTTCCTGTACCATCAGGTCTTCCGTTTCAGTTGAGTTGAAGCCTGGCTTTCGCTTTTTGCAGGAATCCATGAACCCTTGCATTGTTGGACAGGCCAGTTGACGCAACTGATAAACACACTACTCTGAGTTTAATCTGCTTTGCCTCCTGCCAGATAAATGGCTGGGCTGATTATAACTTCTTTTATTATGTGATCTTCATTGTCTGGACTGATTTGGTTTATTTACTCTGAAGTTCTCATCCAGGGTTCCTTATTATTAGTGCTCTGAAGTAATGCTTTATATAGAGATATGTAGAAACAAGTTATTTTATTTTATTTTTGTTGGCAGTCAAACAGCCCCCTATTTTTATTTTATTTTCTCTTTTCCTTTTATGTTTGGAGCTCTTGCCATTAGGCCATGGTTATCTTTATACGATATATATCCTGGAACATTAGCGGTTCTCAAAATACTGTGAAGTGGAAGAAATGTCTTTCGTTTTACAGAAATCCCAACAAGCGGATTCAGGAAATCAATCTTAGCAATTTAGAAGCTAACAAACAAGAGATACTGGGTGGGGCAGATATTCCATAGATCATTATCTAGTAAGAAGCATGGGGTGGCAATACTGCTACATAAAAAAAATGCTTTTTATGATGCTAAAATAACAAAAGGATAATGAGGGGGGAATAAGTGTGTTGAAGATAAAATAAATAGAATGAAGATTAATTTGTGCAATATTTATGCTCCAGATAAGAAAGCGGTATAGGCTTTTTCCACAAGGTAAATAAGCTCATGGGGGAAATAGCTGATGTGCACACGGTGATTGCAGGAGATTTTAAACAGGTTCAAGATGGGGTTTTTGATAAAACCACTTTCTGCAATAATACCAAGAGATAGAAGGGGCCTTATATTTACTGACGGGAGACCTTGGTTGAGTTGATATATGGAGATTGGTTAACCCGAGAGAGAATATACTTTCTATGCACATAATCAGAAATCTCACTTGAGAATGGATTACTTTTTAATTTCCAAGGGCCTTCCTGAAATTGTGACTGAATGTGTTTTGCAGCTCAATAGAGGATGATCTTAAACATTTCAGTTTTCAGTAAAAAGGACACTTGGGGAAAAAGTCAAAAACCTTGAGTCTCAGCTTAAACAACTTGAGAAAGAACTATTGCAAGGCCACACTGATACGCTGTTAAGGAGGTATGTGAATTGAAGTTTCAACTAAATGAGGTAAATAACAAAGAAGCTGAAGATGCCCTATTCAGACGGAGAAGCAACTTCTATGAAAGTGGGGAGAAAGCAGGCAATCTTCTTGCAAGACAGTGGAAACAAAGAGATGCCTACTATTTGATTCAAGCACTGAAAAATAACAATGAGGATATAGTAACCAGTGCTAAGAATACCAATAATGTTTTTTGAGGATTTCTATGTCAGGCTATACAGGTCAGAAATAAAGGCACACCAAGATAAATTGGAGTACCAGATACTTTCAATCATTTGATTTCATTGATTCTGAAGAAAGCAAAAGACCCCACTGAACCAAGTAGCTTTAGACCTCTAAGTCTGATTGGTATGGATGGAAAATTACTCACAAAGGTCCATGAGGCGGAAAATATTTTACCAGGTATAATTCTCACAGATCAGTTGTTTTTTTTATAAAAGGTATCATCTGACAATGTCAGACGGTTGTTACATCTCATGGGTCTTTAACAAAATGAGAACACACTATCACAGCCTTCTCCCTGGATGCAGACGAGGCATTTAACAGAGTGGAATGGGGCTTTCTGAGACACACTGAGACAACTGCATGGTTTGGGGGATTGGTTCATCAAGTGGGTCAGTGTAATTTACTCACATCCAAGGGCTGCAGTTTTAACTAATGGGTTGACATCCCCATTTTTGGCCTAAAACAGGGATCATTTGAGTCTGCTGCTCTTCTTGAACTGCTGCAGCTTTGAGAGCAGAACGAGGCATTAGAGGCGTAATGGGTGAGGACAAGGAACAACCCTGCCACTTACATTCCTCTTGCTTTGAACTCGAACTCTGAAATCGAAAATAGGGATGTTGCGAGATCTATTTGTATTTGTCGCTATATTTGTTCTGCCAACAAAACAAAACAACAAAACAAAAAGCCTTACCAAATGACAGAATTCCTGAATTTTAGCCTTATAATCATTGCCACTGCTTTTGTTGAGTTATTATTAATATTATTGTATTAATCTTATGGTTTTACTATGACCAATCAATAATAATGAAGTATAACTGATTTTTCTACTGTAGCATTTTTCAAGTACAAATTAAATTATTATTATTATTATTATTATTATTATTATTATTATTATTATTATTATTATTATTAACAAACAATAACATATCCATAAACATAAAATTACAGTTCTTATTCCGTATTATGAATCAAAATACATTTCCTTATCTCTATTATAAATCAAAATACCTTGTCCTCATTCTGAACTACTGTATGCTTTGAACTACTTTAACCCTCTGCCCCATAACCGAGGGACACTGAAAGGCCAGTTATAAACTTGTAAATGTTTATAAATCAAAATATAGTTCCTTATCTTCATTCTGAACCACTAAATGCTTTGAACTCTACTACACCACCAACAGATGTTTAACATCCTTGCCTCTGCTGATTTTACTTTTGCACAGATTGCAGACCACCTTGGTTGGATCTGCACAGACAGTGAAGTGCTCCCAGCCACTACTTAGTGTGTGATTTTTTCAGCGGGGGAGCAGCACAACCAGGCTGAATAGATCCCTGATTGTCTTGGTTCTCTTTATTTTCCAAATCCATTTCTGAGAAATGATGTGGGGAAAAGCAACTGAGTTTGTGAGCACAGATACAGACCGCTAACAAAGCATGCTAGAGCTAGCCATCTGATGGCTCGTCAGACCAGCTCTGCTCTGGTGTGACTCAGAGCAGCAGACTCCACCGGGGGAGACAGCCAATGTGATTCGAGAGTTTTCCTCACCAATGCAAGCCACGTAATCAAAACAATTACACTATTCATGTAGCAAAGCTCGAACAAATAAATACAAGCTACAGAGCTATTCTTTTTTCCTTCCCAGTTAAAGCTCTGTGTCTCTCTCAAACCACGCCCGCTGCCTTTTGAGAGAAGCCCCCAGCTTAGAGAGGCAAATCAAGTTATTTTCAGTCTCTTCTCTACAGCTATGGCATGTTACAGAGCAAAAGCATTGCGGTTGTTTTTCTGACCCACATCCATTAAAGAGCGCCGTAAGATATAGGCCTATTAAAAACAAACAAACACAGTAACAGAATAATATTGGCCAAATTTGGGAGGGGGAAAAGTTTGTATTGAATATGGTATTCTTATTTGAATGCATCCTTAGTATAAAATCAACTGGCACAAGTCAAAAGCGATGCCCAAATGAGTCACCTCATTCCAGTTCAAATGGGTACCCTCGTGAATGAAATACTTAGGTATGAAACTATGGGATGATCTTGAAGACATCCTTTAATATGAATATGACAGTACTACTTCAAAAGATAAAAACAAATTTTGATGAATTGAAAATGACTCTGCTGGGATGATGGTGGTGCCACAGTTCAATTATATTGCAATGATGGTGCCAGTGACTATAGCAAAGAAATTGTAAATAATATAATAAAATAGTCAGGGACTAGATGTGGACTGGGAAGAAGTCTAGGATTACCTTTAAGAAGTATGTACTTTTTAAAGGTAAGTTACTTGGAAGGAAAAAAAAGATGAAAAAAGAAACTTGAATGGTTAAAGCAACCTCTACCAGAATCCTGGCAACTTTACCTCTGAGGAGACAGGATGCTATTGCCCCAAGATGTCTGTAACAAGGTGAGTATTTCTCAGGGGACTGAACGGCCGGAGGCACAGGTAACCGGGGTACATGTGTTACTTTAATGAAAAGTGTCTCCACAAAATACCCCACAGGGCTCATACAATAACCGAAGATGCTGTCGAAGTCACAAAGGCTGTGCTTGTAGTCATGGGGGTTTTGTTGAACACCCAATCATGTCCTGGTGTGTCTCTCTAGGCTCCAGTTTCACTGCAGAATGAAAGCACATGGCAATTAGTGCTAACACCACACCCTGAATACCCCCACCGCCCGACTGGGAGCCATCCAGCCGACAGCTAACCTCCCTCCACCCCCCAGAGTGAGAAAGAAAGTCAGCCACCACTAACTGCGCATCCAGCTTGTGGACCACCTTGAAGTTGCTATCCTTCATGCGGTGAAGCCAATTGAGTGAAGAATGGTCCGAACAGAGGCTGAAGGGGCGTCCCAGGAGATAGTACCAGAGGTTCTCCTGCAAAGCACCTTTTTCACCCCCTCAAATGCTGTCTGACACTGCTCTGTCCACTGGACCAGATCTGAGGCACCTTTTCTGGTTAGGTCGGTCAGGGGGCTGGTCAGCTCCAAGAGGGCTGGAATGAAACATCTATAATAGTCAGCCACCCCCGAAGAACTGCCTCACTTCTTTTTCATTCTTGTGCCTTGGTTGCAATTTCTGCTGTCTTATCTACCTGGGGATGCACCTGCCCACATCCCAAGTGGTACCCCAGATACTGTGCTTCCTTCTGTTCAACTGTGTACTTCTTCAGGTTGGCTATAGCCCTGCCTGTCGTAGTGAATCGAGCACTACTGACACATCCCACATATGCTGCTCCCAAATGTGACTATAATTGATGACGTCATCCAGTTAGGCAGCAGCATATGAGGCATCGTCACAAAGGGTTGAGGTCTGATCAGCCAGTTTTGGAACATCTGGACCCAACTCATCTCGCTCCATCACCGATGCAAGCAGAGAGACGGGTGCCACCTCCCTCTATTTTTTAAGGAGGTTGAGGTGGTAGATTTATGGAGATTCGCCAACCTCGTAATTGACATCCCCCAAACAGTCCCTGTCACTTGGCGACCAATTTGGAACTAGAAGTGAATTTTATTTCCCAGTGAAAATCGTCTCAACCGAGCCCTTCTGTTGTACAGGCGCTGTTGGTGTTCCTGAGCCTGGAGCAAATTCACCTGTGTGGAGCTCCAGAACGTATTGAATCTAATTTTAACTGGCGCTTCAACCGTCCTCCCCGTTCTACATCCAACACACCCTGTGGTGTTTTGGATGTGGAGTTTTTGCATTTTGTAGCATGCATTTGTCAGTATGTTCCTTTCTATTATTCATTAGTAATGACAAGTCATGAACACCAGAGGTAGACCACATCTGTTCTGTGTACTGCACATTAGGTTATTGTGACATAGTTATTGTGTTTGTTTTTTTTTCATGTGTTGAAGCATGAAAAACAAGCGAACGGTGAACACTGTATTTCCCAAAATAAAAAGAGTCATACCTGTTTATATCTCTGTTAAGTATGCATGGGCGGTTAGCAGCAGTGAGCAAGTGTGAACTGTGCCTGCTGGATGGCCTGTCAACACTGCTGTCACGGCTTGTTGGTTCATGATCGCTGTTCTCATTATCACCAAGCTTTCAGCATGGCATCTTGTATCTGCAGTTCCAACCCCGCTGTCACCCTGCCTCAGGTGTAAGACAGCAGCAAAGAACAACTCCTCCAAACAACACTGACCAAGCTACAGTAGATATCTTTCTTACACCTCACCCTATAAATAAGACAGAATATGAAGGCACATGCAAGTCCAGTTAAAAAAAAAAAAAGGATACGATACAGTGACATGCCAAATGTGTGTAATGATTCATCTGATGAATGTGGTGCAGTTTTGTCATGCTGAAATGGAGCGTTTTCATTACTGGACGAGCCAACTTGATTTCGATGTATGATTTGCAAAGTTTATTTATTTTTTACATGGACCTGGAATCAAAATCTTAATCTATTGTGAATCATTTCAAAATGTTTTCTCTTTTACCAGTTGACTTTGCATGTTACTCCATGGAAACAGAGCTTCCAGAAAACCAGCGGTGCTTCTTCACATGCTTCAGAATGGAACTTTTGATTATTTTCTTCCATCCTGTTTTGGAGATTCTTGAGTGCCCCCCTCCCCCCAACACATACACCCCCAGCAAAAGGCCTCATCTGTTCCTAATATTACACACTTGCACACTTGCCTTAGAAACCTCTATAACGAATGCATTATGCTACTCCATCTGCCAAAATGCTGAAGGCTTTATACAAGATCTATGGACGATCAGGTACTTTTATACCCTGAAAACATATTATACATTCAATTATACATTAGAAGTATTTTAGAAAATGCACTGTGATGTATACTATTGAAGATTGCATCGATTTTAGTCAGGCCAAGACTCATTCACTTTTCTGCCCAATCCCCTCTCACAGTATCCCGTGGGGATTTCATTAGCTACTGTATGTGACTGCAGATTTAGGTCAGATTTTGTTCTTAGACTTTGACTTGGTTCATATAAAATGGGGATTTTCTCTCCTCATGTAGTTTTACTCTTGGCTAATGCTACGTTCCTGTGACCCATATCCTGTTTCTAAACCTCCCAGGTAGAATTCACAACAGTCTGGTGTATGTGGGCAAAATATTTATTGACCTATGTCCATTTACAACGAGCAGTTTCTCATCGCGATCTGATTAGCAATTTGCACGAAAATTGCAATGCCATTATCTTTTGCAGTCGCTAATGTAGATCACTTTGAGGTATTTTATTTACTAGATCCTCGGCTAGCACTGTTAAGCAGCATTTGCCTCTCAACAACAAATCACTTTTATACCTTCCTACCAACATGAGCGAATGTCAACAGCGGCATTGCTGCTAACACCTGTGTTTTGCAATCATTACTAATCACACACTCATAGGGTTATGCCTGTGAGGATATTGTGACGGTTCAATTGCCATTCACTGTCATAACAGAATGACAGGGCCAAAGTGGTTGTTTGGTTCACACCATCTGTCAGGCGAGTGTAGCCATGCTCGTTCCCGGCCACAACCCCAACTTCCCCAGCTCGGTATGATCATAAGGTCACCCTGGTGAGGTCATCTTTACAAACAACTTTTAGCTACATATTCATACTCAGGAAGCAAAAGCCACACAACTTCAGTTCCCTCGTGAAAGTCTTTGATGTTTGGAAGAATAACATACCATATTTTTTAAGTATACATCATCGGGGCTTGACTTAACTCAGTTTTGACAATTTTGACTCGCAAGAGAGTTGCAAGCGTATGGGAAACCACATCGAGATGGAAAGTGTATTCTCTTTGTAAGTACATCATGTTTCAGAGCGACATGAAAAGGCATTCCAAAAAGCAATAACTCATCTTCGCAGTTTCCCACATGGCCCTCATGTCTCTCACATATCTAAAGAAGGGTGGTGATGATTACTAAATGGCCTGACTCCAAAGCCGTACAGAGCGCCCTCATCACACAAGCTGAAACTTCTGTTGCTTTACAACAAAGGCATTGAGTGAGAGGGTTCAGCCAAGAAAGCTAGGAGCACGTCTATCCATATAACTCATGATGATGCACTACTTTGCTGTCCAGTGAATAGCAAACATTGACGCGCCCTCCAACTACACAATTTATAAGCCTTAGATTCCCTCTATGACTAATCTGAGATGGCAAGCGTCAGTCAGAAATATGTTTGCCCTGACAGAATTGCCTGCAGACTTGTCATCGCCTCGCATCATGAGATAACTGAATACACCTCCTGAATAGAGTCCTCTTCCTTCCCTTATCTAACAGCTTCCATTTTAGTTTCAAATGTAAATAACGGTCCAGTTTATCTGTCATAAAAGCCACAAAGGTCATATGCAAAATGAACATGAAAAAAACTAGAAACACCAAAGTTGGATTAAGTACTATTTTGACCCAGGTCTGGTGGGAGCGTTCAGCTCCAGTCTGTCTGGATCCTTCACTCACAGTTGGAGTTGGAGGGCTGGGATTAACTCTTATCTCCACTGGGACATTGTCCGTCTTTGGGCTGGACCCAACGTGGAACTGTCTGAGCCCCCCTGGTACCGCCTCCTCCAGCTTCATGGGAAACATTCCTAAAGAGACAATAGATAGCATATCAATTTCTTTAAGTTCACACCGTTTACTGTGACTGTCTGTTACAAGTGCCTTTATGCTTGCTGCTAGCTTGTGTGTGAAATATAATAATTTTTTTTTTTACTGTTTATTTGTTTTTACTCCATTTTGACAACAAACAAACATTTCACTAAAGCTGACTGAACAGACAGAACAGCTGAGTCTCACAGTAAACAGCTATACACAGGCAGGCAGGTTGTTAGTTCCTTGAGTGGTACAATAAATCACAGGCAGTAGGTTGGCTTAGAGGTGGAGAGGCTGACCAATAGCAGAAAGGTTGCTGGTTTGATTCCTCAGCACTGACTGGTAGGTGCATTCCGGCACTTCCAAAGTACCCTCAAGCAAGATGCTGAAACAACCCTGCACTCTGACCTCCCTGCAGTAATATATACAAGTTATTCTCATTTCTGCTATATAGTTATGAAACATTGAGGCAAAACACCAATTCACTTGCTCAGATGTGTTCAAACATTTCATCACACAGTCACCATGGATATACAAGGGCCTCTGACATCTTACGCACAGGGAGTTTTTTTCCACACCATCTAAGACAACTCACAACATCAGTCTAGGATTACATTCAAGCCCAGTCTCTTTCTGTCACACTCTGCCCATGCAGTCTTTGATAAGCCTTTGTTTTCAGTTCTGGATAACGCACATGTGGAAAGATTTTATTGAGCATAGCATTGCTTAAAAGCGGATTTCCCAAAGAGCAGACGACCAATGGAAATGGTTATCCAATCAATAACATTGCAGGGTCTGAACAAACCGAGCCTGTATGTTCTGCCCACAAAAGGCAATTCAGTGCAGGCTGTAGCACATCCACCCACTGAGCCCGTCTATCATTTCCAATTCAAATATTTTCTGGACTGTAGTACCTCCTGCAGAGATGTAAAACACACTCAAATGGAAGCGGTACAACAGAATAATTGTCATATGGAGGGTGTGGTGAGAGCGGTGTATAGGCACGTAGTAGATGGGAATCCCACAGAGCTGCCTCAAATGTTATCATACTCAACATAGTGATTTATGTTCATTTTTACTAGCTTTTGTATTATCACCTCCTCCATCACCTCCTCCAGTAAAAATATGTTGTAACAAGTCATGCTTGTGGTAGTGGTCCTCCACAGTCATTTGTTTTTTGCAAGTGTTGTGCAACTCTGCCCTACTGGGGTGTAAATACTCCTCTGCTATGCCATGTTGTTTAGCATGTCTGTTTCAGATTTCATTTAGAAATATTCAGGACAAGTTTAAAAAATATACTGTTAGGCGAGTCACAGGGGGTCTTTTGCATTTGAAGATCAATAATAAACACAAGTGTGTTTGATTTCAAATAAATCAATATATGATGTAGCAATACTTTATCCAGATTGTAATAGGTCAGCAGCAAAAGGCCATAGCATTACGCCAAAATCTCAACGTCATCCTATGCGCGGTTCCTACGGTAATTACGGTAGAGAATTCCTTCACACTTTCGCCCCTCGGAATGCTGCATTCAAGTGCTGTCAGAAATATTGCAATTACGGTTTGAGCGCTCATGAACGACCCAGCAACGTGGTAAATAAGACCAAGAAAGATGTTTAGGGGGCGGAAAGCATGGAAGCAGTGTCATTGATGGTATGTAAAGGTAAGTAAGTATGAAAGTAAATGGTATCGTGGCATTATTTTTAATTTCACTCTATAACTTTTAGTTGTCGTGCGTATATAACTGATTTTGACTACTAGATTAATTAATCCGTCAATTACATACCCGATGCAGATTTTGTCTTTTTCATTCTGCCACTGCAGCACAACGTAGTTCTGTGCCGCTTGTGTAGCCACAAAAAAAACCCTACTTTTTGTTCAAGGGTCCGGTTTGTTATTATCTCCAAGCACTTGAATGCTGCGACAAGTTGTGTTGTAGTTTCTACAACTTCAGGATGAGGAAGGGGGAGCTTACGAGGAGCACACGAAGGCAGCAAAAGTCTCGGTCAATTAGTTGAGTTTAGACAGTGAGGGGAGCTTGTAGTCGGTCTGTAAGCGCTCCACCAATGACCAGCTAAAACAGCCCACTGCTCCTACTCTGATCTGCGGGGTGGGGGAATCCCTAACTTTTGGATTTTGGACTTTTAAACCATGGGGTTCGAGTTGGACCGCTTCAAAGGGGCCGTGGACCCGGATTTCAAATGCAACTTGTGCAATAAAGTCCTGGAGGAGCCG